>VYZQ01039884.1:131238-182606 GCA_013400655.1 Mystacornis crossleyi
TAGTAGATCAGTTTATTCACTGCTTGGTTAAGTTGCTGTCATTGTTTAACCCCAGATGTCAGCTCAGCCCCACAGAGCCATTCACTCCCTCCCTCAGTGTGATGGGGAGAGAATAGGAAGAGTAAAAGTGAGAAAATGGATGGGCTCAGATAAGAACAGTTTAATAGGTAAAACAAAATCCACACACACAAGCAAAGCAAAACAAGAAATTAATTCACTGCTTCCCATTGGCAGGCAGGTGTTCAGCCATCCCCAGGAAGTCAGGACTCCATCACAGACACTGGGAAGACAAACGCCATGACTCTGAATGCGTCCTGCCTGTCCGTCTTCTCCCCCCAGCTTTAAATGCTGAGCAGTTGCCATATGGTCTGGAATATCCTTTGGGTCAGCTGGGGTCAGCTGTCCCAGCTGTGTCCCCTCCCAGCTCCTTGTGCACCCCCAGTCTGCTCAATGTGGGGGTGCTGTGAGGAGCAGAAAAAGCCTTGACTCTGTGGAAGCACTGCTCAGCAATAACAAAAACATCCCTGAATTATCAACAGTGTTTCCAGCACAAATCCAAAACACAGCCCCATACCAGCTACTATGAAAAAAATTAACTCTACCCCAGCCAAAACCAGCACAGTTACAAAAACTGCATTTTTGTAATTAGTGGTTCTTAGCAAAGTCATGAAATATATATATGTATACACGATGCATATCTATATAAAAGTAGTATGCGCTTAAATGAGTTTTGCTGTGATAGGCTGCTTGGCAAAGAAATCACTTTTAGTTGTCCATTAGGGCTGGATTCAATAGAAATGTTGGCTGACTTTACCGCAAGCCTTGGAAACCATCAGAGTATTCAAGACTTAGGCAGTCAGATGCCTGCTTTAATTTCTATTGACAAAGGAAAAGGAGGGATGAGTAAATGTGAAACATTTCCTTCCAGCCTTGAGCTAAGAGAGGCAGCATGGTGCAGGGAGGAGGTGGAATCCAGGACATCTGGTTTGTATTTATTGCTGGCTCTGCTGCCACCTTGCTTTGTGACTTTGAGCAGGTAATTTTTTTTTCACTTTGCTATCTTATTTTCTGCAAGGTGAGGAGAGCTCACCTGGCTTCACATGGTGCTTTGGGCAGGTGGAGGGACTTCCTTGGTGCCCATGACCAAGATGCTGCAGTTGCCAAGCTAGCAGATTCATATGTGCTAGGCAGTGCTGCGTGATAGAGGGTGCAAGGGGTGGCTGTGCCTTTCGACAGCCCAAAGAGAAAGATGCTCGTGAAGTAGCACCCTGCCTGCTGGGTGTTTATACATGTGTCCAAAGTACCAGTAACCAGTGCCTCCTGCTACCCATCAGAAAGTAATTTGGAGCTGAAGTTGAGTTGGCAACCTCTACCTATGATCTCCTATTTCATTTTCTACAGGAGTCCCAGGGAAGAGCAATTGCTTTGGGGATAAATCACAGATAATGAGGTAGCTATTTTGAAATGGTCTCTGTATTTGTGCTCCCCGGACCCAAAGTTGTTTTCAGGTTCTCAGTGAGGAGGAAAGAAGCCTGGCAGCTTCCTTTTTTATTTTTTCATAGGATGCATTTTCTGCCAAATGTGAAGGACTGAAAAAGCATGCGAAAGCAAAGAGAGAGTCATGTATGGCCCTCTGCATGCCACCAGCTCTGTAGCCCAGCAGTGATACTTAGGCTATAGCTGGAAAATTTCTGCCTATCTCTTATTTGCCTTTGTTTCTCACTTTATACAACACTGATGTCTTAGTGATACTTTCTGTATCCATCAATGGAGCTCATGGCTAATCTACAAAATGCTTGCATTTTTTAATCAAAATATTTACTCTTACAAGGATACAGGTGTGATTGCTGTGAGCAGTGATGTGTGCTCTGCTGGATTTTGCAAGATGAAATCAAAGCTGACCTCAATGTATATCACAGTCTGAATTACAAGACAAATGCAATGTAACATGCCATGTATCAGTTTTGATGAGGCCACTGGATGTCTTGCTTGAGTAGGCACAGAATGAAATCTCAATACTTCAGGATTTCATCCTGTGGCACGACCAGCAGTTAGCATGTAAGTCCTACTGATTTTTGTAAGCTTCCATTTATGGCTGTGTCCTGATGATCCTACTGATAGGTCAAGATATCTTTGATGAAACCTCTTGGAAATACCTGGAACACAAGAGCTTGGGCAGACCTACCTCTCCATGAGGTTGTACATGAACTCAAGACTCTATTAAGTATCATACAGACGATGGAAGAACTTGCCAAGAATTGTGATAATCATGTGCCTTTATGCACTGTACAAATCTGAGAGTAAAGATGCAATAGTCCAGAGGCACAGTGATTAATATCAGTTGAAAACACTGATGGAGACTGAGCTGATCTACACAATCTACAGCAATATTCCCCTTTATATCTTTTAACCTTTTTATGAATGAAAAAGTTTATTAAGAATAACAGGGTAACATGAATATAAATTTTGTCTGATGCAATGTAGCTTTGTTGTAAGCTGTCCTAGTTTAAGTCTCACTTCAACTGCATTGATATTCTCTCCTCTGCAGGGTACATAATGTGTTCTTCTCATGGTAACATATTTGGCAACTTGAATTAGTCAGTTGAACTGGGTTGCAAGACACCTGGTTCAACCTCTGACTGGGTGGGTAATGCAGTCACGTCACTTCTCTGTCTCTGCCTCCCCCTCTGTCCAGCCCCCCCACACCCTTTGGCTCTCTCTGTTAGTTTAACAGAAAGTCCTTTGGGGCCAGCATTGTTCTCCATTGTGTATTTGTACAGCATGATGAGGTGTCAGTCTTGGGACAGGCTCTTGGAAACTACTCAGGCATAAATGGTAATAGAAATGAATTAAGTGAATACCCATGTCCTAGGTGTCAAGGCACGGTGTAAAAATTATCTCCAGTAAAGTGGTCTGTGTGTTTTAAAGTGTGATACAAAGCTTCTCCAGACTTCAGAGGCTTAAATCCATCTCTTAACATGTAGCCAGGACTTCCTGCAATGTTCTCTAGTCCTGCACAGACAACTTTGTGATGTGAAGTGAAAGCTCGATTTGAACTGCTGGGGGTTAAAGGCGGTTATTCCCACAGTTCCCATTTCCTAATGTTTTCCACTTATGATGTTCTTCTCTTTTAATGTTCATAGTAACTCATGCCAAAAAAGGTGTTTCCTATCATGTTCTCCTCACATTGTGTATTGTGGTTTAGGGATTTTTTTTTATTCCATATTTTCAATCCCTGGAGAGCTAAGGTTAGTCATAAACATGCTTTTGGCTATCAGATTCATGTGTGGTTTGCTATAGCAACAAACAAAAGCATTAGTCAGAAACTGGCATGAAGATATAAACACATATTTTTTTGTGATATTACCCAGAGTTAACTGAATTTATCTGGTACACTGTTGCCACACAACTGCATTGTATTTAGACTATCATCCTTCTGGAATAGGAACCTCGTAGAAAACCCAAATAATACATTATAGAGAAATAAGCAAGTCTGTTAACTGATGCTGTCGTCTGAAGATCACAGCCAGATTCTGCTGTTGAACTGTTATAAATCCAGCTGAACACCTTCAGAACACACATTTAGATCAGAGGCTAAAATCTGAATCTTTTTCTATGGAATAAGAGGAAAATAATAATCATTTTTAAAAAAAATTCTTGCTTTGACTTTGCTGTTTTCACCTCCATAATTTTACTGCAGCAAAATGATTAGAGGTAGGTTGTTGCAGTGGGGTGGTTTGCAGTGGGGTGGTTGCAGCCACCCCACTGCAACAGTAGATGTTACCAGATTGTGGTAGATGGTGTAAGTTCACTGTCAGCACACTTGGAACACATTATCTGCAGCATGGCAGGGAGGGTGAGGCTTGGTAAGGACAGTCTCCGGCTGTCTGTGCCTTCACAGCACTGGGAAGGTGCAGTTTGTGCAGAGCTGGTGTCTATCCAGCCGGTCTGGGCACGGGAGGAGTGGCTTGTGCAGCAAGTACTGGCTTCCCTGGGGAGTTGGTTGGGTTTGTAAGGCGTTCACTGAAATCCCACAGCTACACAGCTACCAGTCCCTGAGCCAGCTAGTTTAAAGGTTGCCCTGAAGGCTCTACAGAAGTGGTGATTTTTGCCTAGGCAGAGTAGGCACATTCCTGCTTTATTCCAATCATTTGTCTTCTCTTCCCTGCACCTTTTCAGGAACATGAGCCCTGCTCTGTTTTGACAGCTGCATTTAATAAAAAACATATGCATGAAAAATGTGTTTTCCAGTATCCCTGAGCTGGCACTGCTCTGCAAGGAGAACTTAAACTTCCCTAGAAATTGTTCAGATACATTTTCAGATCCCTCTCTTTGAACGTATATGTGTGAAGTGCTCATGACCTTCCCTGCTGCAGAGGTGTGCAGAGTAACACAGCTGTAATATCCACGCCTGCCCAAGCAATAAGAGTAACAAATCCATCAGAACCTCATTGTACCAACCAGTCCAGAAGCTGCTTACAGGGCCAGTGGTTCCAGCTGCAGAGGATAAACCTGCAGCAACATGCGCTTTGCACATATGTGCTGGAGCCCTCTGACAATGGGCTTTAGAAGTCCAGGGATCAGGAACAAGACCTAGCATTGCCCAAGCTCTGTTCCAAAAACAAAGAGTTCTTTTCCTGAACCAAACCCATACCAGAAGAACATGCCCCAGGAGACCCTACACTTTAACCCTCACTCTGTGCTTTGCTTAGTATTGTTGAATTTAGGTCCTACACACTTCAGACCCTGGCCTGGGTGTCTTTTCCAAACCTTTTGAGATAACTTTTCCGTGGTAGATTTCCTTGATGTAGAAGTGTAGAAGAACCTGTTATTCAGTTAGCAGGACTTCAGGAGGCTTCGAGCAACCTGGTCTAGTGGAAGATGTCCCTGCCCACGGCAGGAGGTTTGGAATGAGATGATCTTTAAGGTCCCTTCTAAACCATTCCATGATTCTATGATTCTGTGACTTACTCTGGGCTTATGTGTGAGTTATCGTTGCCCTTTTCCCATCTGTGTCCTGTTGCAACAAGCCTTGCACTTGATTTCTCTGAAAAAAAAAGAAGAGTTCTGGATATTTGTCTTCTAAGATCAGCAGAATGCTTTTCTTTACTCTCTTTTGGTCAAATGAGGATAGATCTTCAGAAGTGTTCAAAGTGGGATTAAGTAGTGTTCAAAGTATTTGCAATGAAGAAAGAAACAAATTCTGCTCTCCGTGTAGCTGCAGAATTCTGTCAACACTGCCCCCAACACCACTATATAAAGCAAATATTTCAGTCTCTGCTAAAACCTTATTAACATCTCAGTCCATGGAGGACTTTGGGACTGCAGTATTTAAAAATGACACAGTAAGATGGTGGTGGAGCTTTTTGTTTCAGATGGGATAATTTCATGGTAGAAATCGTTCTCCTTTTCTGGCACTATTGACTGTAAGCTGTGCATACTGCAAGGAATGCAAATCCACCTTCCTTAGGAGAGAGCAATGGCCTCTCTGCTGCACACAGAGCTCACAGTGAGCGGAACCACAGCTCAGAGAGCAGAGTCCTCACTGGGGCCATTGGATCAGGAACGGTGCAAGAGAACACAAGTAGTAAAAAACCATTGATGGTTTAAAAATGCTCTCTGCAAAGATGTGCAGAAACCCCTACAGATGGACTGAAGGGCATCTCCAGGTGCCTTCCATTCTTTTCTTTCGCTCAAACAGTTCCACAAATCAAGGTGGTCATTGCTATTCTTCAGAGCTGGGACGAGCTACTGGATTGTCCTCCTGTTGCACAGATTTAAATGACTGAAGAAGCCACCTTGCAGCAGATCTCAAAAACCATAACTGAAGCCCCAGGGTCTTCCTTTTCCTTATATTTTGTATTGGTACAAAGCTGTTTCATTTCAGTGGAGCCCTTGATCTGGCTGAAGAGCAAAATGTAATTTACTCTGCCTTATATACTAGTCTGAATCTAGCACAGCTGTTCATCAAGAAAAACCTTACCACATGCCATCAAAAAGAATGCATCCTGTTTTAATTGAGTTAGAAAATACCTAACTTGAGTGTGAACAGACCACTATGATAAAGTTACTCATTTCCATTAGAGATCATTATTTTTGTATTACAGAGAGGCTCTGGATGTTTGGAAATGTTATGAATCAGCTTTAGGGTTGATAATCAACTCCAAGAAATAGTCCTCTTACTGCTTTCAAACAACTCCACCCATCTCAATTCATTCACCAGTTACTGCATGGATGAACCACAGTGTAGTTATGTTCTCACTATTTGAGTCTTCAACCAGAAAGAAATCCAGAACTGCAGTAATGAGTCTTTAAAGGAACGGTTTATCTCTATCGTTTATACTGGTTTCTGTGAAACCTAAAACTGAAATCTATTTCCTTAACTAAACTGTGTTTTTCTCTAACCTATTAGGCAAGCGTTTTGGTTTGTTATTTTTGGGTGACAGGAGGAAGAGAAATGGAAAATCAGTGTTGAATCATTTAAAAACCACATGCAAAGATTCAATTTTATTTTTTCAAAAATATAATGCAACAAAAGTTTGTCAGCATCAGTTTTTCCTTCTGCAAATTATTACACACTTAAAATTCCAATGCTTTTTAGTCTCACATAATTATTTCTAATTTCAAACAATGAAAATTTAGTTAACAGATTTAATTTGTAAAAGAAGACATCAAACGGCACATTTAGAAAATGCTGGGGCAAGGGATACATCTGTTAGGGAAAGGTGTTCAAAAAAGAGGTACAAACCAATGGGCTGAAATCAACAGAAAACATTTTCAAAAAGAATTTGGTATGTGACCAATTCAATTATTTTGAAATCTGACCTTTTTGTGACTGAAACCCAAGTTTATAGTCCATTTATTCAGATTTGAATTACATTGATGTGGACAGAACTAAGATTATTTATTTATTTATCTGACTCAGAGGATTAGTTTATCTGAAAATGAGATTTTACACTTTTGTAAACCCACAGCCTGCATCCAGAAATTCTCTCTAATTTTAAAGAGAATTTCCTACCACACAAAAACAAGGAAAAGTGAGCTGTGCCAAACGCTATTTTGCTACTATCAGTGTTTATTGACAGAAAAGATTTTTATCTTAACAAAGTGAGGGGGACTGTTAACTTTATCTTTGATGTAAAATATTTTCCCATAATAATTTTCTGTCACCTTTATCCCATATCGCTTGTATTACATATACGTTAAGGAATTTAAAAGCTTAAAAGATATTTTCTTCTGTGGTGATTTACATCCAAACAAGTTGCCCAGGGAATTTTCTCTTGAACTGAAAACCTGTTTCCAAGGGCAGATACTTATATAAAAGCCCCCATAAAAGGTTGTGGGAAAACTACAGGGTTTTTTTCTGCATTCCTGTTTTGAGAAGGGCTATGCTTAGCATACCAAAGAGACGGCCAAAGTAACACCACTCCATTAATATTACTGTATCTGGGCACTTAATTATGCACTGAATTTTATCAGTGGAGTAAGGAGAAATACAAGTCTTCTAGACCATAAAGACCTTAAGACCATAAGGATCACAATATGAAATTTTTTATATATATATGTATGTATGTATATGTTTATATTAATCTGTAAATGCAAAAATTTTTACAGAACATTGATTCTGATGAAGATTTTTTTAAGCAAAGGGTTTGAAGAGCATTCTTAGCAGTATAGACTAAAAAGTCTGTTTCTAATTTGGAGTGGTAAGTGCCATTTATATAAAGCCTGCATCAGTTGTTTTGGGCTTTTTGCAAAATGCTACCAGATCCTCTATTCTTACTCTTATCTTAAGGCCTATTTTTAGGGAACAAATGTGCTTTCTACCAAAACCACCAAGAATTAGCAACTTTCTTCAGTGTGTCACTACTGAGCTACCTTAAGAGACAGCTTGGGGTTACAACCACTTCTTCTTAAGAAATACTGACTCTGTGGCCAGAGAAATTGAGTCTCCAGGGCTGCCAATCAAGCCTACGCAGCCAGAGTGATAATTTTCCATAAATGCATTTATTTGATTCTTTTATAAACCTGAGAAGGGCTGTGCTTTGGCAGTGGAACAGGCAATCTGCTCTGGTGGAAGCCTGAATTCTTGGAAGGGTAAATCAGAGAGGAGAAGGAATGTGGCAAAGTTCATTTGTGTGATCTTTATGGGCCTTATCTGCAATAGGCACCCACCTGCCTGCACTTCTAGGCGAGTCATGGTAAGAGCTGAGTTCACAGCTATCTAACAGGGAGGATAACTCAAGGAATCAACTCCTTGCTCTGAGAGGAAGGCAGATGTCTTGTGCATTCACTTCCCATGCCTAGTTTGTTGTATAGGTGAAGGGGTTTCTTTCAGAGGAGAGAAACTGCAAGATGCCTAATCAATATATCGGATAACCAAATAGCTACAGAGTAGTTTCCACTAGGGTTTCTGAAGCTGGTAAGCAAGTGAGAGCTCTTCAGTTGCAACATGTTCCTGAATCACTTCTTAAAACCCAGATTATCCAGATGGGCAGTGACACTCCAGGAAATTTTAACTGGGTATCCATACAACTATTTACAGCATGGTAGAGACTCAATTGCAAGTAAAACCCAGTTGCAAGTATATCCCACGAGATAAAACTGTTGAGTCCCAGGAGATAAAACTGTTGAGGATCAGAGTGGATTAGACCAGTCTTTATTGCTTTATTTGGCTATGAATTGCTAACTCACTTTCTGTCCAAAAGGGTGGTAAGTAGTTTTGGTTCAGTCCAGGAGTTTGGCCACACATAACAACAATTGCTAAAAATTGATTCCCTTCTCTTACCAACTTTGTGAGAACACAGGTCCTGTAATCCTGGAAAAATCATAACTGGTAATTATCAGAGAGGGTCCTAGTTCACTGCACTCTTACAATAATTATGCAAGAAAACACTGCAGGAATTCATGCAGGAAGTAAAACACAGATTGGATGCCCATTCTGTCACATAAAACCTGAGGGAGAGGAAAATTCCTGCCTAAAACATGCAAGACGGACACAGGGCAGGAAGTTACACCTACTCTCCATGCAAACACACTAAAACTAGAGATGATACAAAACTTGTGCTTCTGAGACAGGACCATGGCCTAGGGGAAACAGCACCGAACTCTGGTTGTCTGCTGGGTACCAAGAGCATTCCTCCAGCTACGTTTTTCACTCTGCCACTTGTAGCTGTGTTTTAGTGAGGAAGGGGAGGGATGGACCAGGAAAAAAACTACAGGTATCAGTCACTGCTGCCTACTTTTGCTGTCTCTTTTGGACATCGCTCTATGCATGTTCTCGCAATAACCTTTGGTTAAGAGCTTTTTTTTCAAACTCTCTGTTACTTGGAGGAAACATTATTCTGTTTCAGTAAGAGGTGAAATATCAGACTAATGAAATACTTCAGTAAATATTTTATCCTTGTAGCAGAAGAGTTATGTGCATCTGGCCAAACTACATTTCCTATATAGCCAAGTAACCAATAAATGATGATAGCTAGATGAAAGTCATTAATTCACTATCTGGGAAATTTCAGTTTGACAACTGGAAAAAAAAAAAAGTTCCCTGTGCTTTTCATGTTAAAATATGACTCGAGCTGAGGTCTGTGCAGAGCCCCACCAGAGTGATTTATTTTCATGCTCTGAATTGTTCTATGGTTTCTATTAAGTTTATCTTTACCATCAGAGGAAAGGTGGACCACTGTAAGAATCAAGAACCCCTTTCTGATCAGCCTTCCTAAAGGTTTTGTTCCTATTGTGAAGTGTGAGCAGGAATGCTTTTAATACTTTTAAATTTGTGGGCAGAGCTTATCAATAAACACACTCATGGGAAAGCCATTCACTCTTCTTTTAATCTGGGGGCTGTTAGTTTCTCTTTTTATGGTAGTGTTTATATCAGTTCTTCGTTGCCAGTGCTCTTACACATCTTTCCTGATATTAGTCAACCTGTAGAAAATGCTCTATAAAATCTTACAGAGCTTGGTATGGTCTGCAAGGAACCTTAATTCCCAAGATGTTTCTCTACTTGGATGTACTCTGCAGAGCACTGTTCCTTTTGATAAAAGTAGGTGTTAACTTCATGGACAGTCCTCTGGCTGGGCAAGGAGACTCATGATTGTAACTCACATATATATTCTGTTTTCAAAAGGTTTTGAGATGAAATGATTTGAAGGCTTTTAACGAAGTACTCTAACAGCCGACAAGGGCAGCTTAACATACCAAGGCAATGAATCAAAACATCTTGTTCATGCCTTGAATGGAAGGAAACTATTCACGCACGTCGGTTATTTGGGAGTAGCTGCTCCTTCAGCACGACTGTGCTACAAGCCCCTGCTTTCTACTCCCAGGTCTGAGCTACGTTAATCACAGCACGGAGTGCAGCCAAGGGGCATTGCCAAACCAGTGCACAACAAAGGCAGGAGTGTAGCTTGAACACCGGCCCAGCTGGTTCTGATGGCATCCCGGCTGATAATGAGGCCTGTTAAACTCCTTCAGCAGCAAAATCTTTATCTTCATTCCACAGAGTAGTCCTTTGTCTTCATCCCACAGAAATTTCAGGGCTTGGTGGGGAGGGTCCCACTCCCAGCACAGGGCAGAGGGGAAACACTAAAGGGGCGGTGCTGATCCTCATTTTAACACCTTTTCTGAGGCAGAAGGGCTGCTTTTTCCGCTGTGGCAGCCGTTCCGTTCGGAGCTGACAAGCTGGTTCTTCTAGGTGGAGCTGCTGGGTGCCCCCGCTGTCTCGCTGGCGGCGGTTCAAGTTAAGTAACATGACATTCCTGCCACGGAGGGCTGGGAGAGGCAGCCTTCTCCGTGACTGAGTGCCCGCACCTCCCCATGGCCATGGATCCTGCCCAGATAGAGTGACAGCCGCAGCATTCCCGCCGCGCTCCGGCCGTGCCCCAGAGCCCTGCCCAGCAGTTGTTGTAACTCAGTCCGTGGGATCTTGCCGGACAATGGAATGAATCCAGGTCTCTGGAATGCACTAAGAAATCTCTGTAGAAGACGAACCTCTTGACTTTTTTGCCGGTGGTTTTCCCCAGCATCCTTGGAGCTGCTTGCTGGAAATGCCATGAACCTTCTGGAGCTTGTGGTCGAGCCTGCACAGACTGTGCGAAAGCCTATGCCATAAAACGTGGTTTAAACCTCATGGCAGCTTCCTTCAGGAACACACTACATGAATAACAAGGTTTATTTGCAGACACTTTCAGATTCTTATCTTTGCAGCTGATGCTTGCAGGATCATTTTCCTTCAGCATTGCTTGCTTGGAAGTCAGGTGAAGTTACCTATCTGAAAAAGTGCTCTTGAGAGACCAAGATGAATGCCAAGCATGTGCATAGTGTTCCTGTTATCAAGTGCCTTCCTGAACTGGGGCCCACGATTTAAAGTATTCTAACTATTCTAAGTATTCCCTATTTCAAAGACAAGAAGTGAATCAGAAGGGGCTGTGGGACTTCACAGCAGCACTGCTCAGGCGGCTGTGAGAGCTCTGAGGGAGGAAAAGGAATCCCAGTAATTGCCATACCTGCAAGAGAGGGAGAACAAGCTGTGGAGGAAAAATAATCAGGCACACCATCCATCTGGAGAGAGGGATGTGGTTTTAAAAACAGAAGACATTCTGGAGCAATGCATTCGCAACTACCAGCCATTCACACATGAGGAATGACAGCCCCATGACAGGGTGCCTGAGGGCAGAGGGACAGACAGACCTGCAGGTACAGGGACTGATGGTTGCAGGAAGAGAAGAATGATACAGGAGCTAGCTGAAGCTGTCCATGACAGCAGCCATGCACATCTTTGTTTACAGCAAGACATAAGCACGAGGGAGCACCGTGAAAACTGCTGACCTACATGTAGGAATCCTTTAGTGGGTCAAACACAGTGCCAACAATGACAATGACCTTAAATTATTACTGCTGTTGTTAGTCTTGCAATTATTCATTCCTCCTTCTCCTTATTAATAAGACAAATGAGGTTATGTGCCCAGAGTGCGCTTTGCACTGTCAGAAAAGACCTGATCTAAAGATGTCTCAGACTTGCCCATGTGTCCAGGTGCAAGTTTTCTAACTGGCTATGGACTCAGAGCTATTTCCACAACACTGCACAAACAGGACTGTTAGTTTCTTGTCACAGCTTAGAAATGCTAACTAGCGAATGCCAAAATCCTCATAAAGAAAAGGCACAGGTTGTGACCTTAAATAACAATAAGTGAGTGAGAAAAGCATAAAACTTTTCACCTGTGGGCAGATATTTATCATGGATTAACAGACAGGTTTCTGTGTGTTAAGAGAAACTGTTTTTTGAAATAACATTGAAGTTGATGCAAGGAAAAGTAATATGCTTAAAGATAAGAGCAGATTACTTAAATTCACCATTCATGTGCAAATATAAATTCAGTAGAAAATCTTAAAAAGCCCAAATCTAAGAATTGCAGAGAAAGGGCTATAGTCTGGAAGCAGAGAAGCTAGGATGATCAGCTAAAGACATTATTGTTTCTTTTATTAACATCTCTGGTATTCTCAAGTACTGTCTTATTTTATTTTGAAGTATACAGACCACAGAAATTTTATATGCCAGTGTTCCAATTAAAGCTAGGTTTCTCTTTATACAATACATTAAAGCACATTTGATTGAAATTCAATGACAGTGTCATACTTGGAATTCATTATATTGTATCAAATGTGATTTTGGAGACTATTGCCCACTGAATGTGAATACCAAAAAAATAACCTGTCTTAATTTTTTTTCTTGTGATTTTGCCCAAACAGTCCATCTGGGTTGCTAGGCTAAAGATAAAATAATTTTTAAATAATTGCATTTCAAAAAGCAGATACACATTTCAGTCATATGATAGGAAAATGATCCAGCCTATATAACTCCTACTGCTTACTTTCAAAAAATTCCCTTGTTCTGAAGTCAGTTCAGTGGCTATTAGAAGTAGTCACTGATGTAAATTCCATCTTGTTTATGAAAACATTTTGAACAAAGCACTGATTGTCCAGGGTCCATAAAAAAAGTTAAAATCTATAAAATGTTGGCATTGCTACTATTCAGGGCATGAGAATGACATGCATATAAATCATGGGTTATTGGCACAGGCTTTTCTACTGGGAAAGAAGGCTTTGCTGAAAATGTACTGTAATTCCCCTCTTTTATAGATTTCTTTCGAAAGTATTCTGAATCGGGAAATAATCAGCAGCAAATCTTAGTCTACAGTAGGAATCGAGGGCACAACAAGTCTTACATGACATGGGTTAAATATCATAGAGGGGCAGCCTAGGCAGAGTTTGGGGAAATCAGGGTGGATGTGAAGGCCTCAGTGTGAAGCTTTGGGAGGGAAGGTCATCTGATGCCCCTCCATGCAATCTCACCCACATCTCTGTCAGCCCTCTGGACAGTAATCTGTTGCTCAATTTTTTTAGGAAAAGGCGCTACTATCACAGTTTAGGAGAGGTACTGTACTTGCATTGCTCCAGTTCCAGACAACTGAAGTGTCACTGAAGTTACACCAGAGTAAAACAAGAGAAACAGCAGTGAACCAGCCTAAGAAGTCTCACAGATAATTCTTTCCTGTTTCTTTTCCAGTAGCAAAATTATTGGCAGCCACCAGGGATCAATACTGAAGTTAACATTGAAGTGCTGCACTGAAGACCTAACACTCCAGCAATCCAAGCAATTTTCTGTTAAGTCATTCTAATGGACTGCAGGGCTTGTGGGTGGGATTCTCCCAAGTGAAAAATATGGCAATGCCACAAGACTAAGTCCTTACTATTTCTTGGAATTTTAGTAACAGCCATAAAATTTATTGTTGGCACCTGAATCTTTAGAAGCACTAAGCAAATTAAACAATCAAGCCTCAATCCTGCAGCTCTTCCCCTCATATGATGCTTATTAAAATACATGTGGTAAAGTGCTTCATGAATGGATTCCAGAATTTTCAAACAGAAATGCCTGAAATCAGGTTCATAAATCCATGTCTAAATTTTTTAACAAGGTTATGCTAA
Organism: Mystacornis crossleyi; assembly: GCA_013400655.1. Lineage (NCBI taxonomy): Eukaryota > Metazoa > Chordata > Aves > Passeriformes > Timaliidae > Mystacornis > Mystacornis crossleyi. Next base: position 145,225 of record VYZQ01039884.1, read on the forward strand.
TTTTCCAGTTTTCTTGAGCTTCTGAAGATTGCAAATGCTAGAGCTTTAAAAAAAATCAAGCTAAATTTCAAGCAGGTCTTTAATCTGAGTTAGACTCTGCATTAAAACCATTTTCTAGAATTTTCTAGAACTGTCCATTGTAGGTGTCAGGACCAGTGCTGTGAAGGCTAAAGGAGTCATGGTCTGGCAGCCCTGATGTGTTCTGGGTTGATCCCAGATCCCTCGAGCTGGAATACTGCAAGAGAGCTGATTATGATGCTGTACATATGGCTAATGAGGATTGCCTTCTATTCTATCAAGTTTGGAAACTTGACCAGCAAACTGTTATGGGATATTCCCACTGGAAGCACAATATTTCCATTCATCCTAACAAAGTGGTCCATCACTGATCACTGGGGCACAACTCTTTCAAAACTTTGCCTGTACTATACAATTTCATCTTCAAAAAATCAAGGAAAAAGTAAACATAGGAGATCAAAAAACTATGAAGAGTGACCAGCAAAATCCCAGCCACTTTAACAAGAGCTTGGCAATATGTGTAAGTCAGAGTGATTGCAGACATGACTAAGTCATGCCATCTTGTCTGAACACACAGCGTGTAATGTCCAGAAATGTGGTGTTCCTGCCCAAGGAACACCTCCATTTTCCAATTCTATTCCAACAACAAAATTTTCCTCCATTTAAAACAGACAGTGAGTTGCACAGTCCTTCTTGTCAATTGTGTTCTCTAGTTTTTGAGCATATTTTTAAGCCAGAAGAGCTGTTTAGGAGAGCCAAAACTATGTATAGTAATGGCAGTTGCAGAACTGAATGTCGGGGAGCTAGACAAATGGCTTGGAAAAAACGAGCATGGAGACAGGAAAGAGACGTAGTTATTGGGACAAGGACGTGGGCATGTGAATAGCTGGTGCATTAGGGAATATGTAGTTCAGTCACACTGTCCTCTACTGGCTAAGCCTGGACCTCTGAAAACATGTTCTAATTCATGCTGTTCTCAATCTTCGGTGCTCAATTTAAGGCATTTCAAGAGAATCATACTTTCAGACAGCCCGTCTCCTTTACCTCATCTCTGTCTGCTCAATACTTTTAAAAACTAAGAAAACAGAGTCTTCATGACTATCAACACTTCATGATGTTTACTGTCCTGTTCTTAAGACATTTGTCAGAAGCAAAGAAGAGTTTCAATATGGGGAATTTCAATCAATTTAATTTACTGGGAATTAAAAAACTTTTAAGTAGTGATTTTGATATTTTAAAGAATAAAACAACTCAGGGAAAAGCACTTCAGATTCCCTCTGTACACCTCTCCTCCCCTTTTTCTGGTCTCCAATCCCTCCAAGCCTTCATTGTGGGTTACACTCAGTCCCTTTGGAAAGGTGGGGGCTGGTGCAGGAGTCAGCAGATGGCTGCTGCTTTTCTTTTTCCAAAGATATCAGAAATATTCATATCCAGAAATGTAAGGCTTTTGTGAAGGAGAAAAAACCCAGACTGGAGAAAGTGTAGAACTAGAAGTCAGCTGGATTATAACCTCTGCCCATGGCTAGTAGGGAGAACTAGGTGACCTTTAAGGTCCCTTCCAACCCAAACCATTCTGTGATGCCAGGAATCTAAATTAAGGCAGGCCTTTCCACTGGCCTGTGCACAGCCCTCGCCACGTGCCGATCTCCGTCTCCGCAGCCATGCTGCTCCAGAGGGTTTCAGCTTGCAAGCTGACTGCTCTGTGCTCTGTGTGGATCCTGCAGGCACCAACAACCTGTGTGCTGCTTTCAGGTTCTGGACGACAGCTGAGACCAGCTGAGCCCCCAGGAGATGCTGATGCCGATGCCGATGCAGAAGATGAAGATTCTGTGAGTTTTTTGGAGTCGAATTTTTCTGTGATCTTAAATATTTTGCTTATAGCTGGGTCTTGCTGGTGATCATCCTNTCCAGAAATGTAAGGCTTTTGTGAAGGAGAAAAAACCCAGACTGGAGAAAGTGTAGAACTAGAAGTCAGCTGGATTATAACCTCTGCCCATGGCTAGTAGGGAGAACTAGGTGACCTTTAAGGTCCCTTCCAACCCAAACCATTCTGTGATGCCAGGAATCTAAATTAAGGCAGGCCTTTCCACTGGCCTGTGCACAGCCCTCGCCACGTGCCGATCTCCGTCTCCGCAGCCATGCTGCTCCAGAGGGTTTCAGCTTGCAAGCTGACTGCTCTGTGCTCTGTGTGGATCCTGAAAATACCAACAACCTGTGTGCTGCTTTCAGGTTCTGGACGACAGCTGAGACCAGCTGAGCCCCCAGGAGATGCTGATGCCGATGCCGATGCAGAAGATGAAGATTCTGTGAGTTTTTTGGAGTCGAATTTTTCTGTGATCTTAAATATTTTGCTTATAGCTGGGTCTTGCTGGTGATCATCCTCCCCATTACGAACATTGTATTTTAGCTTGGGATTGTCCTGCCAGCTCAAAAACCAGAAAGATGTTTCAGTGTAAAGGCATCTGCTCTTTGCCATGGTTCACTGGCATAAGTTTACTACCAAGACTGAGCAAACTATTACATGGCTGTTAACTACGGTAACTCTTCTTCAAAGATTTAGACAGTTTAGGTTCCCTATTGTCTGACTGCAGAAGGAAGAATGCCAAGTGCTTGTCAGCAGAAATTCCTGCTGGGACTTTTCCATGGTTTGCTTGCTTATAGAAGGCAATAAAGTTTGAAGCCATTGGATGCAAAGTTTAGGTGTGCAAATAGAGCAGGAAGGGATTTTTTTTACTTTTGTCAATTTGTACTAATTGATCTGTTTTCAGTCTGTTCGGCCTGTAGATGCATACAATACATTAAAAAACCCCAAATCAGCATACCATTGGTTTTGTCTGTCAGAACTCTGTCCCTTGTGGTTTTGAATGCTTTAACATGAGAATTGTATTTGTTCTTGACCTAAAAAAAAAGAGTTATCGGTTATTTTTTATCCACCATCACTAATGACAGATTTTCACTCAGAACACTATATGCATAACTAGAGAAACACTCCTAAAAATGAGTCACTGTTTAATGGTGGATGTTCCTTTACCACTGCTCATGTCTTTTCCACAGGTTAATGAAGTGGCAGTAGAAGACATTCGTCCAAGGCCACAAGGATCCTCTCCAGTTTATGAGTATCCCATAGAAGAAGACTATTTAAAGGCAAGACACTGAATTTTCATGCAGGCATAGCTTCATTAAGTTCATTCAAGAGGCTTTAGCTCCCACAAGTAGCAGAGGGTCATATGTCATAGAATGGGATATTGTTGCAGCCATATTGTCTTCCTGTCCCCACCAAAATCACATCTATATTCACTGATGGTTTTATTTTTTGTTGGACTTGCTGACCATGTTCTTGTTTCTTGGCAAGAAAATGCACTTGACTTAAGTCCATGAAGGACACAAGGCAGAGAGCATAAAGAAATTACAGTGTTTTTCCTGTTAGAATACAGAACTGGCTTGAATCTAACTAATAACTATTTCAAAATTACCTGTACCTCTTGGTTATTCAATGTTAGAGATTTAATTAGTACAGCCATGTTAAGGTAAGTAGGCAACAGTTCAAAATTCATGCTGAAGGTGAAGAAGTAAAAAAATGTATGTTTACAAAACTGAAAACATGAACAATATGCTACATTAGGACACAGAAAAGCTCCCAATATCTTAAGACATTTGGTCTCTGACATTCATTTAATGCAAATTTTGGTACAATGAAGGGAGGCCTTGACATCTAATTTACCACTGGCATTAGTATAGTTAAATCATTCATGTTGTACATTGCACTTGATCCTGATTTTGTTCTGTTGCTATTAAAGTCAACCTCAGTTCTTACTCTAAACCAGGAATTTTAACTGACTTTCATTGTACTTAAGAACACCATGACTTTGGAACATTAAATAATTAAAAATTATTTTTCAGCTTCAAGAAGAAAACAAAAAACATCCTACGGACAAATCAAAACAGAGTCATCCACAGGTCAGTCTAAAAGCACTCCACAGTTTTAGGTGTGAGCCTTGTAAATAGTAAAGTTTGTTATAACACACAGACATGAATGGGTGGACAGAAGCAAGGACAAATAGGCAAAGAATCACTTTGGACTTGTTTTGACCAGGAACTTCACGAGTTCATGCCTGTGAGTTGTGGCACAGGCATGAACATTTATTTGTCCTACTTGTGGTCCATCCATAATTCTTATTAGAGTCCTTTCTTTAGCCTTCTGTGATTGGAGTGCAGTACAGCAGTAGCTCTTAGTCTGACTTTTCTGGCCCATTGACTTTATTTCGAGTGGTTAACATCTTCATAGAAAACACAATCTTTCAGCCCTAAAAGTTTCCATATGTTTCACATTTTAAAATTATAACCTATTTTCCCTATGGCCCTGATCCAACAAAACCCTAACACATGTGCTTAATTCTAATGTAGAACAGAATCAGACCCACACTAAGTAAGTATACTCTCTGTTTTGGACAATCTTTCTTGAGTTATTAAAAATACACTTGAGGAGAATAAATTTTTTATTGTAGAACAACTTAGAACCCTTTAATGCAAATTAATAAAAATGATAAATTCATAACTTTTTCTATCTCTAGGAGACAATGGAAGTGACCCTGAAAACAGAAGCGGAAGCTGGTGCTAGTGGTTTTAGTGTGAAAGGTGGAGGAAATGAAGGAATATTTATTAAAAAAGTACTTAAGGAATCTCCTGCTTCAAAAATATTTAGTCTTAGAGAAGGTACAGTCTAATTTTTTATTTTGTTTTGATTTTATTCTGTATCTTTAAATAAGGAGATTTGTAGCTGCATGATCTGCCATCTCTTTAGGTATTGGAAATAGCAGATTTCAAACCAACTAATGTTATCTATGAGCTTACCCTGTCCATATTAATAATTTCTAAGATTTGCTTGAACAATAATAAAATGTGATGTTTTTTGTATACCATAAAAAAACTAGTTTTCATTGGAAGAGTGAAAAAGACACATATAAAGCAGTATATACAGAACTAAAATGAAAGAAAAAAAACAATTGAAAAAATGATAAGAAAATACAAAGTAATTAAAATTATGTATGATTCCACTTGCAGGTGATCAGCTTCTAAGTGCTACAATATTTTTCGATAATATCAAATATGAAGATGCACTCAAGATTCTCCAATATTCCGAGCCGTACAGAGTCCAATTCAGCCTCAAAAGAAAAATTGCTGTTCAAGAAGATCTAGAACACTCTACAGCCCAGCACAAAAAGGAAAGAATGGGCCAGGTAGATATTTGAATAGTTTCAAAGTTTGGATAACATACTGTAATAATGTGCTGTGTGGAAATAGATCAGAAAACACTCACTTGTGTCTTCTTAAGATTTAGGCATGTGTTTAAACTTACTAGCATGAATATTCATGACCAAAAAAAAAAAAAATCCCACACAATATTTGCAGCTTTTTAAATATCTTGAGTGCGACTATAGATCTTACATAAATCCACAATCTTGTGTTAGGGTATAAAAATATTCTTAAGTCAGCATTTTTTTATTGTTAATTGTCCTCTGATAAAACAGACTTGGATAATCTCTGGAATACTTATATTCAATATGTTCCAAAATGTAATTTTTCAGTAAACATTCTTCTCCAAAGCTCCTCCATAAGATTGTCTATTCAAAAATATGTGTTTAGCCACTGATATTTTGATAGACATACGATCTCTTCATAGGTTTCCATCAACTTAAAGATTATTTTTTCTTCATATACATATATATAAATAGTATAGATAATATATATTTGTACAGATATATAGAGAGATACATGTAGAAACCTCTGTTTACAGCAGTACTTTCCAAAGAATGAAAATCTTCAGAAATCCATATGTTACAGTCCATTTGTTTTATGTAATTTCTGCCTGACTTTACATATTTATATAATCTTCAGGAATTTTTTTATATATCAAGTAGAAACTAGTAATAAAAAGAACATTTTTCTACATATTTTATAGTATGTTTTTTTATTTTCTGTTGCACCTATATTTATATTACTTCTGATCTTCTGACTACTATTTGTACTTTTAGGAAAAAGAACTCAGTGAGAGCATTCCCGAAGAAACACTTCATGTTTCAAGAAAAGCCATTTCAGAAGAAGACAGGGAAACATTAATTGTAAGCCAGAGAGTAGGAAGAAGTAAGAGGCCTAAAAAAGATAGATTATCATGGCCGAAATTTCAATCAATCAAAAATAAAAAGATATTGAGGCACAGAAGATCTCATAGTACATCAGATGCATATGAGCCTGCTACACAGGATATTTCCCCTACAAGCACGGACACAGAGTCTCAATTTCCACAAGAAGTCCACACCAAACAGAAAAAAGGAAGCCAAAGGAAGCTGAAGTTCCCTAGCATTGGATTCAGAATGCACAGGTCCAAAACAGAACTACAAGAGAAGCAAAAAAAAGAAATAAAAACTACACTGATCTCTGAAACAGAAAAAATACATAAAGATGACATGAGCCTGGAAAATCCTGAAATCTTAACTGTTGAATATACCACATCTCCTGCTTATGAAATGAAAACAGGGGAGGTACATGAAACATTAACAAAAGACTTTAAAGATATGAAAAACGGCATTCCATCTCATGTAAAACAATGCCCTGAAGTTGAAATAAGCATTAAAAAAGAAAAAGACAAGGAAGCAACATCAAAATTTAGTGTACCTGAAGTACCAGACATAACAACAGAGATACCAAAGCCCAGTTTAGCTGATCTGAAAGTAAGTCCAACTAAAAAATCACCACAAGCCTCATCAAAATCCCGAAAAAAGAAACAGAAAGGATCAGCAGATAAAAAAGATGGAGAAAGTGGAATTAACATAGATGTGATGGGTCACACAGCTAAAGGATCTGTACAAGTGAAAGGCCTAGAAATAGGCACTGCTAAAGCAGAATTACAGACATTTGACACAGTGGAAACAGGAGAAAAACAAGCAGAAGAAGAAACACAAAAAATAAATATTCAGAAAATAAATTTTGGAACTTCAATGCCCAAAAGACAAGAGACAGAGACTGACACCACCAAAAAGGGAAGTGATATTCCACACTCAGTACCAGAAAAAACAGCTGATACGACTTCAGAGGACAGTAGGAATTTCGATGTGAAAACTTATATGCCAGATGCAGAATCAGAAGTCTCTACTCGAAAAATACAAATGCCATCATTCAAAATGGCCAAAACACCTAAAACTGACATGAAAATATCAAGAGAAGAAGGCAGAGAGGACACAAAAGATGGAGTGAAAAACGAACAGGGAGAGGAAGATGGCATGCCCACAAATGACAAAGCCTTAAACATAGAAATTGGAATGAAGACAGGAGAAAAAGATATAGAGGGGAAAGAAAGCAAATTCAGACTGCCAAAGTTAAAATTCCCTACATTTACGTGGTCAACTACCAAGGAAGAAACAGACCAAACTGAAGCACAGATAAGTGAAACAGAAAGAAAAGTGCAAACACAAAAAAAAGCAGCAGGACATGAGGNCCGACATAGACCTCAAAGCGCCCTCTGCCGAAGCCAAGCTCGAGCTGGAAGGCGCGGGCCTCAAAGGCAAGCTCAAGATGCCCAAGTCCGACAAGCCCAAATTCGCCGTGTCCTCCCCCAAGGCCGGAGCGCCCGCGGCCGACGTCAGCATCCCGGCCCCCGACATCAGGCTGCCCGCCGTCGAAGGCTCGCTGGAGCTCCAGCCGCCCGACATAGACGTCAAAGCGCCCTCTGCCGCAGCCAAGCTCGAGCTGCAAGGCGCGGGCCTCACAAGCAAGCTCAAGATGCGCAAAGCTGACATCAAGGCTCCCAAGGTATACATCAGCCTGCCCTCCGTCGACGTCACCCTTCCTCAAGCCAGCGTGGACCTGCAGGCGCCCGAGGCCGCCCTCAGCCTGGAAGGGGAAGTCAAAGCCCCAGAGAAGGAGGCCGCCCAGACCAAGGACGGCAAGTTCAAGATGCCCCAGTTCGGCATGCCTTCCTTTGGCTGGTCCAGCAGCAGAGAGGCCCAGGGCACCGTGGCCGCCGAGGTGGACGTCAGCTTCAAGGAGCCTCAAGTGACGGTGCCCTCGGGAGCCGCCGAGGTGGACGTGAGCCTGCTTGGGGCCGAGATCCAAGCATCCACTTTTGACGTTCCCCTCGATTCTTCTTCCTCTAAAGAAGGTGAAACGGTTAAATCTAGAAGTTCTGTATTTAGAATGCCTAAAATTTCTCTTTCCAAAAGTTTCAAACCTCTTGCACAAAACCAATCTGGAGTTGATGTTTCTCTTTCAGAATCCCTGTGTTATTCTTTAACAGAGGAATCTTCTCTTCCTTCAGAGGATGTTGGATCTAAGCCTTTGCCTGACATTAAGGTAGATAGTGTCTCTAAAAGTACCAAATTCAGAGTTCCTAGCCTTGGTTTCTCTAAAACTGAAGTGAGTTCATCTAAAGCTGATCTGGAGTCCTCATTACAAAAAGGGGATGTTACTCTTACTAAATACCAAATTAACCTAGCCGAATCTCAATCAAAAACCGTATGTCTTGCTGATGAAAATCTTTCAGATTTTGAAATTTTAACTGAAGATGGTTCTGAGGAGCAAGGAGGTCTTAAGCTAGAAGGTAAAACAACATCTGCTGAAATACCTTTGGCTGACACAGAGGTCACAGTTAAAATTCCTAAATTTCGAAAACCTAAATTCAGAATTCGATCTAAGGGGAAAGCATATGAAAGTGACATTGTATCCAACGTGGAATCTGAAATTTCCAAGGGAAGGATAGCATCTGATATGACTGATCCTGATACTGACAAACCAGCTCACATTTCTGATGCCCAACTTGGTGTAAAGTTGCATAAGCCTTCACTTGAAGTTGTTCTGGATGCACCAACAGTGGATCCAAATTTCTCACCAATGGAGGTTTCCTTCCCAAAATTAGAAGCAGAAATCCATGGCCCAGATTTAGAGTGCAAGGCAGAACAGGAAGTAGCTTCAGGAGAGAAAGGTACTGAAGAGAAAGAAAACAAATTTAAATCATCAAAATTCAAACTGCCTTCATTTAGGTGGTCACCAAAGAAAGAAGCTATTGCTCCTTCTCATGTTGAGGAACATCTGGAAGGACCCACTTTGTCTACTTTATCTGGAGACACAGGATCTGAATTAACTCTTCCTACTCCTGAGAATCAATACCTCCATGCAGGATTTGATACAACAGAAAAAGATGGTGAAAAGGTCAAAACCAAGAAGTCCCAATTTACCATGCCAAAGATCTCATTCCCTAAAATTAAGGGTCAGAAGGTCCAGGTCTCTCTGCCCATCCTGGAAACGGATGTTTCTGGACCCAAACAAGAAAAAGAAGGTGTTTCTGTTCAGAAATCTGAGAAAGGGACTAGTGGAGAAGGGGCAGGACCGAGCATAAAAGTTCCAAAAGTTACAGTCCCAACTTTGGAATTTTCTAAACCAGAAGCCAAAGCTCCCAAAATAGAGATGGATATTAGCATGTCTACAGGTGAGGTCACACTTCCTACCTGTGAAGAAGATGAGTTGACACTGAAATCAGCTGCTGCTAACGCCAGCCTCATCACCTCAGATATTAAGATGATAACTGAAGGTTCACTTGAGGTGAAGAGTCCTGATACGAGTGTTGAAAAAGCATCAAGTGAATTTGCTGTGGGTGATGTAGAGATAAAAGTTGAAGGTTCTGAAGTGAAAACAAAAATATCTAAATTCCAAATGCCAAAGGTAGGAATTACACTTTCTAAAGGGAAAGGGTCAGAAAAGGATGTTGGCCAATCCAAATCAGAAGTCAAGGTTCCCCAACTAAAAGCAACGGTAGAAATATCTGACATTGCTGTTGAAGCACCAAACTTGGAGGTGGAATGTGGCCCTGGAACAGAGACTTACAGCCCTGAAGTCAAAATGACCAAAACTGACAGCAAGGCATCAGAGGCTGATGTTCACCTCCCATCAGCTGAGATTTCTATTCCAAAAACAGACAGTGATATTCCGGATTCAGATGCAGCAGTAAAAATCAAGGGGGAAATAAAGCAAGATGGAGATGGAGAGGAGAAAGAAGGACATTTCAAAATGCCAAAATTCAAACTTCCATCCTTCAGCTGGTCACCGAAGAAGGAAGCAAGTGTTAAATCAGATTCTGGAGCAGATTTGGAAGACCAAAAGCTTGCTGTCATGTCAAGCAGAATAGACACAGAAGTGAAAGGAACTGCAACTGATGACCAAGGTAGCAGGCCAGAACTTGATCTGGAAATATCTGCAGGAAAAGTCGAACAAAGAAGTCCAATTAAAAAGCCTCAATTTGTCATGCCTAAAATTTCACTCTCCAAGATCAAGGTTCCAAAATCTCAGTCTCATTCAGCAAAAGTTGAAGCTGATGCTACTCTTCCTAAAACAGAAATAGAGGGTGATGATTCAATTAAGATACCTGATATAGAAAAAAGTCATCCTGAATGGACCGAAGAAGGGGCACAAATAAGCATAAAATTGGTTGACACTAAGGTCCACACTCCGGAGTTTTCCCGAATAGAAACTGAAGCCTCTAAAACTGAAATGACAGTCAGCTCAGCAAAGGTTGATGCTTCCTTGACTCCCTCAGAGGCGAGTTTTCAACAGGTTGACTTAAAAGTAAGTTCTACCAACGAACTTAACATTCAAAAGACAAGTATTAATCTCCCCAAAGGAGAAGCTCCAGTTGATTTGAAGAGCCCTGATATATTAACAGAAAGCTCATCAGTTGTGGACAGAAGAAAAGTGAAATTGGAAGGTCCTGAAGGGAAGACAAAAATGCCCAAATTCCAGAAGCCGAAGTTTGGAATCTCCCTAACAAAAGGGAAAGGCCCAGAGACAGAGATGAGCTCTCCAAACATAGAAGCTGAGCTACCCCAGCTGAAAACGACAAACGAGATTTCTGACGTTACTGTGGGAGTTCCACGATCAGAACTTACATCTGATATGTCAGATTCTGGACTAGCTGATGGTAAGATAAAAACACCCCAAGCTCTGATGGGTGGCATTGAAGATGCAAAGGTAGACATAAGCACCCAGTCAGTGTCTAAACCAAAGACAGAGGGAGTTATTGAGGGTCTTGAGGAAAAGGAAATCAAGTTAAAAGAACATGAAATAAAAGCTGAAGAAGTTCAGACTGAAGAACATCAGGGATGGTTTAAAATGCCAAAATTCAGAATACCTGCATTTGGCAGGTCATCCTTAAAGGAAAAAAAAAGTGATGCTGATATTGAAAGAAATATGGAAAAAACTCAGGCAACTAGTCCTTCTGCGAAAGTACAAACTGAAACAAGTATTCCTGAAAATACCTTCTCATTACAACATGCAGTTGCTGAAATTACTGTTGGAAAAGAGGGGATTCAAAAATTAGGAGATTCTGTGAAGAGTTCTGATGTTAGCTTGCCAAAGATGGAAGCAGATATTTCATTATCCACAGAAAGAACAGATACTAGAGTAAATAGTCCAAAAACTGAAACTTACACAGACGTAGTTAAATGCAGTGCTGAAGGACATACTTCAGAAATCAGAGTGTCTGCAGCAGAGTTGTCTAAATCATACCCAAGTGCTTCAGAAACTGACAAAGACAAGAGTTCAACAAATAGGTTTCCTTCACGTACTCTGACTTTTCCAGAGAATAAATGCAAATCATCGGACATAGAAGTCCCAAAGGTAGAAAGTTCCATGAAGTTAGAGACATCAGGAGTAGGATGCAAACCGTCATCAGCTGAAATTACTCTGGATGCAACACAGAAGAAAACAGATGTTAGTCTTCCAAAGGAAGAGCTAGATATTCAAAATAAAGAGGCGGCAAGTAAAAAAGGAAAGATAAAGGGTGAGGTGAAAATCATAGGAAAAGACAGTGAAGAAAGTCAATTAAAAACGACTATGTGTGAATGGTCTACAACAAAAGGATCAGAAGATGGTACTTATGTTACTGCTAAGCTGGAAGATCTAAGGGTAGAAGTCCCAACTGTGAAGACGGACGTTAAAATTACTAGAGTAGATCCTGAAATGAAATTTCAAGTGAAAAGTGTTGAAAAGGATGTGTCTGCAGGAGTGGAAGTGCAAGTAGAAGACAGAGCAGAAACAAGCAAAATTAAAGCATACAAGTTTAAGATTCCAAAGTTTGGAATGCTGCATTCAGAAATCAAGAGGTTTGAAGATGATACGAATTTGCCAAAGTCAGAAGCTGATTCAGCACCTAAAAGTGAAATAGGCACAGCAGAAACGCAGTTACAAAAACCAGAAGGATCTATTGGCCTGAAAAGTCCAGCTCTAGATTATATGGAAGCATCTGCCAGAGTAACAAGGGAAACAGTGGACCAAACACAAAGTGTCCCAGAAGTAAGTGTAAGAATTCCCAAACTAAAAATACCAAGATTCACTTTCAGAACTCTCCCAATTGAAGCTGATGTTTTACTGTCAAAAGTGGTAACAGATCCAAAGGGATCTAGTACTGACATTGAAGTAGTGCAACTGCAAGCAAGCTCTGCTATCCTTGAAGAAACACCAGGAGCTCTAGAGGAGGATATTCAAAAAGCAAAAAGCAAAATTCTAACACTGACTGAACCTGACATTAAAACAGCACAAATGACAGCTACCATAGAGTCCTCCCTTTCAAGTGCAGGGCAAGACATTCATTGGTCTTATACAGAGGGCCAAGAAGTAAGTGAGAAAGTAGAACCTGAACATGTTGCTATTGAAAGGTGTGAGATTTACACTACTGAAATACTGAAAGAATCAGAGATTCTGTCATCAGAAGTCAAAACTGCTACATTGGGATTCTCATTGCTCAAGGCAAAGTTGCCTGAATCACACAGTGATTTAGAAGTGTTGGTTCAGCAGCCATCTCCGACAGCATCAGTGAGAAAACCTACAGGTTCTAGTGAAAGCCTCAGAGCAGCAGCACAGAGAACTGGCAGTGCTGAGCTTAAACTATCTGACAAACCACACCATGAGTCTGAAGAATCTAGAGGAAAAGTAAGTTTGACAAAGTTAAAAACATCTGCTGCTGAAGTAAAGTGTTCCAGTAAACTTGAAGAGAGTTTTCCTGATAAATCACCAGAAGGAATAAGTGCAGCTCCTCTCTCTAAAAATGAAGATGTAGTTGAAGCAGTGGAAGGTGAAGAAGAAGACATAACCAATGAGAAAGAAAAAACTGATAGTAAAAGATCTCCTGGAAGATTCAAATTTTGGCTTCCAAGTATTGGCTTTTCATCTTCTGGGGATGAAACAAGCACAGATGCAAAATCAGAAATTAAAAAATCAGTTCCAGAGGATGTGAAACCTGCTGACACATCAGATGATTCCTCTAAGCAGGCTGAAAAAACTGGATGGTTTAGATTTCCCAAGCTTGGTTTCACATCTCCTTCCAAAAAGGCTAAGTCCATTGACAAAGAAGAGGTGGGTCATAAAGAGGAGAGACACTCAGATGAAGACAGCCCAACAGATAAACCAGATGTGTTTTTTGATGCGCAAGAAAGCTTATCACCTAAAGAAACAGGAGAGGGTGAAAAAGCTGAAATCGACGGGGCCTCATCTATTGTGACATCTTCAGCAAGAACTGAGCTAATCTTGTTGGAGGAAGAAAAAGATAGTAAATCTAATATTATTGGAGATACAACCAAATGAAGGTTGTATTTTCTCAATCCTCAATGAAAACTAAATCATCCATATGTACAGAGGAAAATGTTTTCTTCATTTTCTATTAACTGAAAATTAAAACCCAAAGCTGGTTTCATGAAAACTTGAACAGAATTTACCACATTTAAATTTTCAAGTACATGGATGTACTAGACTGTAAAGTAATAATGATTTCTTCAAATCCACCCCAAAAGCAACAATTATGACAGATACAGAGGAGCCCATAGTTTGAGCAAAGTCCGAGTAGATACCTGAACCGTGAAAGTAAATCACTGAAAGGCTCAACAACAGCAAAAGACTTGTTAAATAAGCTTCTCAAAACACACCAGTTATATTTAGATTACAGATTATTTCCAGAATGGGTTATAAATTAGTACTATGAGAACTATACTTACTGTTTAGATTTTGGACTTTTTTGATCTACTTTGCTTTTTTATTAACATATTTTTCTTTATTTCAGCTAAGGTAGTATATATATTCCACAAACATGTTAAAATACAAAATAAAAATTAAATATTAGTGTAGAAAGACTAATGCTTTGCCTTTTCCTCTTTTCTCATTTTCTTATTATTGTGGTGGGTCATATTTAGCCTCACAATAATTTAAAAAAACACAGCAAAAACCAACAGATTAATTTCAAGACCAAAAACATGTAACTAAATCATGTTTGTAAGATACCAGAATAAAACCTGCTCACAAAGAATATTATTCAAATGTGGATAAATAAATTTTAATGTATATACTTATGGGATAGTTTAATGCTTTGAATGATCTGCCACACTGGTGGAATTGCTTCAGAGATTTTCTGGGAAAGGAGGTGTATATAATTATTTGCTTATTTGTTTATATTAACACTTCTCTCAAGTGCACAATGAAAACCAGAGTGCACATGTGACAGCCTTCACATGTACCATTAAAACACTGTCTGTATTCTTGATTCACAATAAACTCACCATACAAATAATAATGTGAGTAGTCTGAGTTAGTGACATTTTTGATTCTGAAAATCCCAGTTTAAATTTTCAGAAGTTTGCATGTACTTCACTGTCGGCTGAGGTGGATGCTTAATGATAGCACAGTTCCTAAATACAGGGGTAATGGAGACTTTTCACTCATTACAATCCAAAGTTGAATAATAGAATATGTTGAGTTGGAAGGGACTTGTCAGGATCCTTGAATCCCACTCCTGGCCCTGCACAGGACAGCTGAAGACTCACACCATGTGCCCGAGAGCCTTGTCCAAAGGCTTCTTGAACTCTGTCAGGCTTGGGGCTGTGACCACTGCCCTGGAAAGCCTGTTCCAGTGCTCAAACACCCTTTAGGTGAGAAACCTTTTCCTAACATCCATCTTAAACCCGTCACGACTCAGCTCCAGCCATTTCCTCAGGTTGTGTCACTGGCCATGAGAGTGAAGAGATTGGTACCTGCCCCTCCACTGGCCCTTGTGAGGAGGCTGAAGATCCCAATGAGCTCTGCCCTCAGTCTCTTCCAGGCTGAACAGACCAAGTGATCTCTGCCATGCCTCATATGGCTTCCCCTCCAGACCCTTCACCATCCTTGTGGTCTCCTTTGGATGTTCTCTAATGTCTTTTTTTTTTTTTTATTGTGGCACCCAAAACTAGTCACAGGACTCCAGGTGAGGCTGCCCCAACGCAGAGCAGAACAATCCCCCCAAATACAAAAACATTTTCCCAGGGGACTTTACTCACTAGTTCCCTGAGCAACCTGAAGTCAGCTCTCCTCCTGTCCAGAGTTGAAGTTTTGCTGTCCCTTTTCCTCCTGTCAAAAGAGATTTTAAACTCAATTTCTTCATGGTCACTGTGGCCAAGTCTGAACCTCCCCTGATGTAGTTTCAACTATTCCCACACATCCTATCACTGGATACCAGGAAGAAAGAATTGGCACCTCCCTCTCCACTTCCCCTCCCTCAGGAAGCTGCGCCACCACAATCTACCCTGCAACTAAAGCCGACTTTTCTGGCCCTCTGCAGAGGTCTGTGAGTCAGTGCCCATAACCCAAGAGCTATCCTTTAGGGATTATGGGGATATTCATGACTGATATGGCATAAATGGGAGATGAAATGTTTTCTCACTACCTGGATGAAGGCAACAAAGGTATCTTTTATCTGGAACAGCTGGGAAAGGAAAATCCTGGGTAATGGCAGGAAAAAATGAGAACAGATAATACTAAAGCTTTTGGAACAAGCTGGTGTCTAATGCGTGAAGCCAGGTGACTTTGTAGTCCTGTCAGTAGTCATAACCCATGGAGCCAGCAAGGTTCTGTCTTGCTGTCAGCAGTGCTGCAGCCACAAGGCACTGCACCAAACCAAGAGCTTTCAGAGATGATCCTGCAGCAGCCCCTCCTGAAAGCCACTCCGGTAAAGCAGGGCCAGTTCACTCACCTTGTACTCCCTCATAACACAGGTACATGGGATGAGCTGATCAGAGGGGAGTATCCATGCCCAAGAGCCAAACCAGCGACTTTTTCTAGACATGAATACACCAATACTGACAAAACTCTGAACAGCCTGCAATCAGACTAGAAAATCATAGTATATTCTGAGTCAGAAAGGGCCCACAAAGTCCTCTACACAGGACAGCCCCAAGAATCACACCACATGTCCACGAGTGTAGTTCAAATGCTTCTTAACATGACAACTTCCTTGGGGAGTCTTTTCCAGCCACCCTCTGGATGAAGAACCTTTTCCAAAAAAGCAATCTGTCTAAGCGCGATGCTAATGGATACCACTGGAGGCCCCAGCTAACATTTGGTACAGTCCTTAGCTTGAAGAAATCACAGTCTAAATGAAAGAGACAAGTAACAGGTGAATGGATAAGTACTATTACTGTTTCATAAATGGAAAAGAACTGAGACTCAAAGCCCAGTTATAACTTACATTATATTCTATTTTTCTAATAGAAAACAAGTAAATAAGAATCAAGATATGAAGAGGCTTCCAAAGTCTCACAAGAAACCAGGGAAATAATCTCAAATTCCTCTTAGATCCAGTTCATTGTCTTAATTGCAAACTCCTCACCCACCCCTCCACCCCCCCACACACAGAGGAAAACCAACAATGATATCAGTAGAGAAAGGAGATCAACATTCTCCTAAGCATCTATTTTTCTTTTATAAGCCAAACTTTAATCCACATGAGGCTTATATGGCCATAAGAAAATTCTGCCAGCTTGTCCAGAAGCTCTGTCCCACTGAACAACTAATCCAGCACTGTCAGATTTGAGCTCACAAGGAAAGAAGTTTTCTTGCTCCTGCAATATCTACCCCTGCCAAAA
The DNA here is from genome assembly GCA_013400655.1 of Mystacornis crossleyi. Lineage (NCBI taxonomy): Eukaryota > Metazoa > Chordata > Aves > Passeriformes > Timaliidae > Mystacornis > Mystacornis crossleyi. The sequence goes on from VYZQ01039884.1 coordinate 162,171, forward strand.
CAGAAAAACACAGCTTGGAGTGCCATCTAGAGGAAGGCACTCCTCTGCAGGAAACTGTTTTGCTGGTTGAAGATGTAACTTCTCACAAAGATTTTCAAGCTAACTCTAGTAAGGAAATAGGGGGTGAGAGCATAAAAAGGACCTGCATGTTCCTCAGTATTTTGGCATGTATATGAATAGTCACAAAATTTCAGTGATATCTCTACATGTAACTACATGGCTTAAAAAATCTGCCAGAGGAACAAGAAGCATTGATTTGTAGTGATGGATAACATACTCCAAGGAATCTTAGAAGTGTCTGAAGAGACAGCTAAGGAGCAGCCTGGAAACCAAAAAATGGAACACTGATGGGGGTAATCTCAAAAAGCCCCTGTTAGTGTGGGGATTTCTGCGTATGCACAGAGGTGTAAATCAATACCTAAGTCAGTGACTCCACTCCCAGTGTCAGGAGAGGTGCACAGCCCTGGCAAGGTTCATGGAGCTCCAGCCCAGTGTCACTCACACCACTCACGGCTGGAGCATGTGCCCCGCTCTCCTCTCCTGTCACTTCAGAAAGTCACCCAGGGCACAGCAGTAGTGGATACAGATATAAAGCACCAGACAGCTCAGGGTTGTGGTCCCTGCATGACTGCAGAAGGAAGGGCAGCCCAGAGACACAACACTGCTCAGGGCCAGCACCAGGGCAGCCCAGAAGGAGTTCTCCAAGCACTGCACCCAGTGCAGGAGGGATGCCCTAGCCACAACAGCACCCATGTAGCAGCTTTGCCCTGCTCCCCCATCCTGTTTGCTGCACCAGACCAACACACAGACATCGAAACATCCCCAGACTTTCAGGATTCCAGGGCGGCTGAATTGGAAGCTGGCCCCAAGGTTTAAATCCCAGGCGTTTATCTCTAGCAGCTAGCCTCAACACTTAGAAACAGGTATTTCCCTGTATCTCTAATTCCTAAATGCTTGTAAAAATCTGCCCTTGCTATTGTAGGTGATCATATACATGGCTCAAATCTTAAGGTGGCCAGGAGCTTATTAAAAATGCTTAAACACATGTAAGGAAACACTACGAATGGAACATTTAGGTTGAAATAAATACTTTCCTAAGATAAAATAGCACAGCAATAATGATCTGTGTCTCTGATGTTTGCTTTAATATAAGACAGCTTGTCATACAACACTCTATGCTTTTCATTAACTCTGGAATGAAGTAATCACATTAAAAAATCAAACATCACACACTGACTAATGGTTTTGCAGGTAGAGTCAGCTATCAGAAATTCTCATGTCATCAATGTGGACACCATGAGTAAGTGATTTCTCTGACAAAGACAAAAAGAAGAGTTCCTTGATTTGCATGGGAACAAGATTCAAATACATTTTTTTGTTTCTATTTTAAATGTAAATTTCAATTCACTTCAGAGTCTGCCTCTCCAGTTACAGTCTTTCTGTCCCTGCACATCTTCCAGATTCACCGCATATTTGGAATTCCAGTCTCGTTCAAAAAGATCTTTCAACTCTTCCTGGACAGGCTGTTGCCTTCTTTGCGAGCTGGTCGAATTCTGTTTGATAATTAGTCCCACGCCAGCTGTATCAGTGAAGTAGTTTTCTGACCAATTGGAAGTCCCTATGCAATGGAAAAGTAGCTGATTAGAAAACATTCATTTCCCAGTGTTCTGTTTGATCTCTGGGCTTTGTTGATTTGCTCTCTGACTGCAAATCTCATTAGGACCAACGAGGCAGCAAAAATCAGGTCACCTCCTTCTTATGCCAGACCTCAGGTTTCGGAAACCTGGTATTAACTGCAACCCTGAAGGTTCCATAACCTTCTGATTCCTTACAGCCTGTGACAGAATGCACACATCTACTCATAAACATAATAGTAAGTGCAATAAAGTAATAAAGTGCAATATTTGAGGGGTAAAAGTCAGTGTTGGACATGTGTTTCTGTGTTTAAAGAAAAATGTCTTTAATGGACTTAATTCTCTTTACTTGTTAAAGGAAAACAAAAGGAGAAACTGGACTCTTGATCAATAAACCCTCAGGAGCTGTTCTGAGCTTGACATGCAAAGCTTCCTTCTAAACCAGGAAAAGCTGGGAATCCAGCTGCAGACATTGTCTAGGGCTCCCTCCAAAGCTATCTCAATTCAGAAAATCAAGCACTGTGAAAAATACACATTTTATCATTTAGCATTTCCCCTCCTGATTGCCTTAGCCAGAAAAGTCTGTCAATTCCGGAAGGTGCTTAGGCAGGAAAACAAATTATCTGCATATCTGCCTTCAAGTATGAAACAAGTTATTAAAATATTGAAGGCAACTGGAGCTGTAAACCCTCAGCCAGTTGGAAGATCAGGCTGTTTGCTGGTGTGCATTGCTGGGAGGATGAGCTGGCTGAAATGACTGAGCACTTTCACATTCCCTTTTTTGAGGGTTCCGAATAAAAGAGTGAAATGTAAACACCATCCCAGCTTTCAGGAACAGTTGACATTACTGTTTTCTCATTTCCTTTCCTAGAGTTCTCTTCAACAGACAGTGCATAGAACTAATTCCTCCCAGCAGTTGCTTTTTATTAAAGCATGGTAATGTTATATACTGGAGCACCAGCTATCCCTGCATCATTCTGAGCACATGGGCTGTGAAATTCCCACTGTGCTTGTCACAGGCTGTGCACGCAGCCTTGTGATGCTCTGTTCCTAATGGTTCACAATCATATTAAATAATCTCTTACTGAACTTGACCTATGTTATAGTCTCCCCTTCACACCTGTACTTCTTTAACCTACGACAGGCTTTGCTTTATATGGCAAAATGAGGTATTTTTTACTATTGCAGCTGACCCTATCTCAGTCTCAGTCCCGTAGATCTGGAGATACTGTAAGTATTTGGAATAATGGAATACATACCGATGTAGGCTACTTTATCAGTGACCATGTATTTGTTGTGATTCACTCTCCCATGAGGAATGTTTGTGTGATTCAGAACGGGAACAATGAAGAGTTTCTGGAGGGAGAGAAATTAAAAATATAAGCAGAAATACTAGAGTGAAGAACAGACTTCATGATTGGACAGTGCATGTTTTCTGTAGTTTCAAAGAACAGAATAGTATGGGAAGAACAGAAGAGAACATACTGCACTCTGTTATTAAATACACTATAGAAGAGATTTTATTCCTATCCAAGAAAACTAGCAAATAATACTTCCACCACAGATAAAATTGGATAAGCAATTGAGATCAGATACAGATAATGTCTGCCTCACAATGTTCCATTAGTGGCACAGCTATTATCATTACAGGGCAGACAATTAAATGCAGTTTTAGGCAGCTGTTTAACAGACCTGCATTTACCACTGATTGCTGCTCTTATTTTGTGTGAGAATGGGCTGATCACAGACACGAGGGGTACTGCAGGGAACCATAAAGCCTAACTTTTTGACTCTTACCAAAATCTACGATTCTTTCTTTTTTTTTTTTTTTTTTTTTTTGTAACCCCAAAACCCGCTCCTCCTCCTGTGATCTCTCTCTGTTGTGATTACTGCATCCTGCTGGGAGCATCCACACCATCCCCACTCCACTTGATGCATTCCAGCCTGATGCCTATGGCTTGTGTGCAATATTTAGTGTTCAAGAATAAGTCTATCTGTATAGGCAGACATCAGAGCTCTCAATTTTAAAAAACTGATAGCAATTAGACCCATTTAAAATATTCCATGCAGGAAAAGGTCTCTGAGAGGAGCACTTAATTATCATATAAACTGTTACTGTCATGGTGCTCAGCGAAAGCAACTGCCAGGATAATGTCTCAAGTGCCACAGCCAGGCACATCCCTGATATCACTCGTAGCTTGAAATAGCTGCTTCCTCAAAGATTATATATTGGGCCTCGTTTTACCGAGAATGTGAAGCAGTCACTGCAAAAACAGACAGCCTGCTTCTCTAAAAGCTAATATTTGTGCACACAAACTGCAGCTTAGTCTCAAAAATCAGTGCGGGGCCATATCTTCAAACTGTCTTTCCAAAATCAGGTTTCTTATCATACCACGTTGACACTGATGTGGGCATGTGGATTGTTGAGAGCATGCAGGGACCTCAGATAGTGGAGCATGGCTGGGTCAGTGTATGCCCAGCAGCTGACCAGAAGCCGGACTTGCACTCTGTGGTTGAAAGCTGCACGTCTCAGGGCATTGTCAATGGCTGGCCAATATCTGCAGAAAAGGAGGTGTGTGCAAAAAGGGATATTTTTTTAAACAGTTCAGTAGAAAGCTGTGACAATAAACTGAGACTACAAGTGATGATGCACAGATGGGATCTCTGAAGTCGAGAAAGTAAAACACTTGTGGCTTCCCTGGAGGTACAAACAAGATTTCTGCCTTCTACCAAGTCCGTTCCTTTCACACAATGTGTTTTGAGACCTCCAGACTCTGCCAAATTGGGGTGAAATTCATCAAAAAGTTTAAATCTTAGTAAAGTACACATACACAGATACAGCATGGTACCACCATGCTCATTTCCTTAGGAAACTAAAGATAACAATAGCAACTCCAGGGTAAAGCCAGTTCATACAGACCAGAATAAAAAGGGCAGTGCAGAGCCCGGAGGAAAGTCTAAGAACCATTTTGCAGGATATGGCCTTTTCAGGGCCCTGGAGACTGTTTCCAGTGTCTGCAGTGGTCCTGTGCCATCTGCCAGTGTGGACAGGCTCTGCCCCTCTCCACTCCTGCCTGCCCTCGCTGTGTGTCCCCAAGGTAATGGACATGGCTGTGGCTCTCCATGTTCCCTGAACGTGGAATAATCTGTTTTCCTGACACTTGTGTTGGCAGTAGCTACGGGGAGCACTTTTAACATCCTTCACCCAGCTACACAACACTAAGAGCTGGACAATGTGCATCCCAGGGCTGGTAACTCCAAACACCCACACAGTATTTTCATTCTGTAGATCCTAAAAACTGCTGCACGGAGGGAGACGAGCATGTTTAGTACAGATTGGAGGGCTGATACAGAGAGAGGTCCAGCATTTGTTCACAGTCCCATGAGCAACGATGAATTAATTTGCCAAACTTAATCCTTTTGGTCTTATGTACAAAGGCCTGAGTTATCTAATCCTCCCCCGTGAATCATCCTATTGCCATCGATGGCCTGACCACGTGCTCTGAGGCTCAGGCTTGACTTACAGATCCTGAAAAATTTGGAAAATCATGCTATTTGAAATGCAGGTTTTGAATAGTTTCAATTTTTAAAATATATCAGTTTCTAGTTGATTAACACTCAGGCATTAGACAGCAGCTTTGTTCTCTCTGCCTCAGCTGCTGGAGGAACCTAACCTGAACTAATCAGCTTCAATTCATGGCACTACAGCTGGTTGCTGTGGAGATAGCCTGAGGCCCTGCACTGCTTTCCCTAGGCCTTTCAAACTCTTGTTTGCATCTGATCAGCCCTAGATGTCACAAACTGTGGATTAAGCCTTCAGATGAAGAACAAGGAGTATTAACATACTCAGTCCTAAGGGGGAGAAGAGACTTTTCTGGGCTTATTCTTGGCTAAAATCAGAAGATCAGAAACCCAGAGACTCAAAAGTACAACACAGAAACTCAAAATCCTCTGAGCTGTTTGATTTATTAAATATATCCTCCAAGTAGAAGCTAGTCTGGAGATTTTGTTTCTTGGACAGTAGAATTACCTGTGTCTCTTTATTATCCTAAAATCTTCCCTGTAACACACCCATGCTCCGGCTGAACAACAGAGGCTTTACACAGTTGTGACAGAGGACATAATGCACGGTATCATTCTGATAAATGGCAGCCTAGGGCTTACCCTAGTCAGCAAGCCATGTTGTACATAATTATTTCACTTGAACTTCTTTCTCAGATTATTTAGATGGATGGAAAACTCATAAACATTATAAGCAGATATTTCAGAGCACTTGTTTGCATGTAAACATCCTAATTCAAGCATATCTAAGAGGATTTGGGAGTCTTAGTGCTGCCCCATGACTGACTAACTTTCCGTGTTACTCAGGTTGGGTTCATGTGCAGAGCCTGCATCTGCTGTGACCTTGGGCAGTCTCTGGGACCATGGCAGTGGTTCACCACATGCAGGCTCAAGGCCAGGCTGGGTGGGGCTTTGAACGACCTGGTCTAGGGAAAGGTGTCCCTGCCCATTGCACAGGAGGGGAGGAACTAGATGGTCTGTAGCCCAAACCATTCTATGATTCTGTGATTACTCCAGAACACCACTATCACCTTCTCTCTGAAGCTGCTGCTGGAACTTAGGTGGAATTATTAAAAACAAAACAAAACAAAACCCCAAACAACAACAACGACCAAAAAAACCCCAACAACAACAAAAAAACCCCGCCAAACTCCAAACAAAACAAAAAAAAAAAACCTAGAAGTTTCCTTTAGAGGCTGTTTCAGATCTCACTGCAAAGGTTAGGACAGTCAAGAACCACGCTCTAAAAAATGGGTCAAGTGCATCAAGCAGGAAATAGAGCAGGAAGTCAAGACTCTTCAGAAGTAAAGGACAGCAAGAAAGAAAAATGGGAGCAAGAAAGGAGAGCACAGCAACGTTTTCTCTGAAAAATCTGATATATTTTTGGCACTCCCTTTCCCCTCTCTATTCATAAAGATGGTGTATTGAATTTTGGAGGATGCTGTACCTGCCTGTCCCTAGTCTGGCATTTCTCAGCTTTCCTGCTCTTTGTAGAGACAGGAGGCTGCTCTAGAACACCAGCAAAGCACACAGGTATTGGATACCATCCTTCCTGCAGCATCAGGACTGGAATCACAGAATCCTAGAATTGTTAAGCCTGGGAAAAAACTTTAAGATCATCAAGTCCAACTCAGTCCAGCACCAGCAAAATGTTCACCACTAAACCATGTACTCTAGTGCCATATCCACAGATTTTTTAAACACTTCCAGGGATAGTGATTCCACCACTTCCCTGGGTAGTCTGTTCCAATACTCAACAACCCTTTCCATGAATTTCTTTTTCCTAATATCCAATCTAACCCCCACCCCCAGCACAACTTGAGACTGTTTCCTCTCATCCTGTCCCTTGGTACCTGGGAGGCACAGTCCATGCGATGGCTGTAAATGGAGAGCAGACCCTCAGTTCTTTCCACTCTGAGTATTTTAATTGCAGAGGGAGGGGAATCATATATTTTTTTCTTTACATAGTGCAAGTAACTGATTTGCTCAAGATTAAAATTGTACCTTTTTGGATGAACAAAACGGCTGGTAGGGAAATATTCCATGACAGAAACATAGACAAACTTCTGTGCCTGACTGATAATACTGAGTATGGCATAGAGGTCATGGGTGCGACCTTCTGGACAAAATGCTGGAGGAGAAGCCTGTAAAAAAAGAAAACACATAAATCAGTGATTAATTCTTTTTCTTCTGTCAGACTGCGACTCATTTATGTTTAGATCTGTCTAGTTTTCATTAAAATAGCACAAAACACTCAAGATGGACCACCATCTTTCCTCAAGCCTTCCATGTCCTGCTGAGTCAGATAGTTATTGATATATATTGAGCCTACGGTGATTAAAAGAGACCTGCACACTGTTCCTGCCATACAACTTGACAGCCAATGCTGGGTTTATCCCTATTCTTTGAATAGTTCCAGAGAAGCCTAAGGAACAAATTTTTATCCACCTGGAACACAAGCAACTGAGGAGGACTGCTGAAGAAACTTTTCTGCTCAATCCTTAAACACAGCTTACAGCCTGTAATGTCACTTTCAAACATACTTACAGAAAAATAGGTTTCTGTCAAGATTCCATTAAATTCTACTTCCAGAGGCCGACGACTGTTAATGTGGGTAGAATAATTAAGAGGCCAAGGGAATGGGATGGTAGCATTAGGATATCCAACATCCCAGTAGGTACTAAACGTTTTCCAGAGGTCTTTGGCCAAGCAGCTGCAGTTATACATCACAGCACCAAACTCTTTCACCTGCAGAGAGAGCAAGCTGTGTCACAGCCCCAGAAGGAGCCACCTTCAGGGGTTTCTTTGCTGTTTTCTCCATTCTGACAATATTTTACATCATTACGATTTTTCTCTGTTGTCTGCAAGGACATGAATTTTCCCTCAGATTTTTGAATATGCAGCAGCAGAGGTTACCTGAGATAAAGATCTCCAGTCCATGTTTGCACTACCAATATATATGTGTTTCATGTCTACTATCCAGAATTTGCTATGCAGCACTCCTCCGGTCAAATGTCCAAAATCAATCTTTTTCACATGAGCCCCTGAAGAAAGATGGGGAGGGGAAAAAAGAGTTTAGATATAGCATGGAGATGGTTCCTTGACAGCCAGAATATGTCTGCATGTCTGACTCTTGCAGGCATTAATAATTACCAAAATTCACAAGTTCTTATTCCTGGGAACACAGTAACTTAAAAAAAAATATGCAAATTATGAACTTTCAGGAAAATCCTAAAGAGCACGGCGACACAGACAGAAACCATGAATTAGTGACAGCTAGTGCTTATCCTGTAAACCCATGCAAGCAACCACACCAGAACAGGCCTTGGAGAGCAGTTCCCCCCAGATGCCCTTTTACAATATGGAAGCTCTGAGTGGATCACTGAAGGGAAATAATTACCTTTTTCCGCTAAAAGCTCAAGGTCCCTTGATTTTGTAGCCAGAGTTGGTGAACTTGCTGCAATATACAAAGAGACATTCTCTGCGAGTAACCTCTCAAACCTCTGCAGAATATCTTCCCCCTGTGTGGTACATAGTTATTTTTTATATTTTGTTACAGAACATTTACTAAGATATATGCAAGTACAGTGTTACTAGTGGGTGCTTCCTTTGAAGAACCTCAGTGCAAAGAAGGTCATAAATTTCACCTATTTCAGGAGTGTTTCAAGTAGAGAAAAGAGGGATTGTTCCAATGTATAAATCAAAGTTTATTTTCTGTCATTTAATGCTATTAGATGTAAGGTTTAAAAGTATGACCACAAACATCCCAGACTTCAAAGGTGAATGTCCCAGTGCAGATCAACTGCTGGGCCGTGATGCTCAACAGATATGTGGGGTCATTTCTCGCTGAGGATAAAGGTGACAGAGACTGTCCAACCCCGAGCTGTCCCTTAGCAGAGACAGGGCTCAGCCTTACATCTGCCACTTTTACTTCTTCTCAGGTGCAGTTAATGACTCATATAACCAGAAACACCTAGACAGGAAGATTAGGAGAGCAGCCCCAGCGACCATGAGGACAGTGAGGAAGGTGTGCCAGGAAGAAGGCAGAGACTGAGCCCACAGTAGCACCCAGGCCAGCATGTGGTACTTCAGCAAAGAGCAGAATTCCCAACAAAACCAAGCTCCATTCCTGCCTGAAACAGTGTGGCCTTGTCCCGTCTGTTTTTCACAACAGTCCCCCAGACCCTGCTCAGGATTGCCTGGGAGTTTGCTAGCTGCCACAGGCCAAAGTGGAGCCAAGGGACAATTAAACATGCCGGGTGGTTGCAAGGTGAGTCTGTGCCATGGCTTCTGTCATTTATTTTTGGTGGTAGAGCCAGAGAGTCCCCACAGGAAGCCTGACCACTCAGGGTGCTCAGGAGGAGAACCCTGCAAAGGAGAGGGAGCCTCCTTAGCTGCTGTCCACTGTCCTCCGTAGCTGTCCAGTGTCATGGGTCAGGGACAGCTGCCCAGAGGGTGGATGCAGGTGCTGTGTCTGCACACAGAGGAGAAGCAGCCTCTGTAGCTGTCAGAAGTCCAGCAGATTTTGCTTCCTGACCCTTCCCACTAACCAGTGGGAACTGGCACGTTCACTTGTGTACTTGAGATCCTATAGGCTCCTCAGCTCTGCCACTGGCTGCCCCTTACACAGGTCAGCCACCCACAGGGTGAGTGTGGGTTTGAGGCTGACCTCTTGAAACACAGCATAAAAATACTCAGAGCCATGGGCAGAGCCCAGATGGAGTCTAACTTGATGGGAGGAGGAAGGTTGGAGTGTTGCTCCAGAAGAGCATGGAAAACCTTCCTGGGTTTGGAGGAGGAATCAAGCAGCGTCTCTGGGAGACAGACCATATAGCCAACCTGCCCTCTGCCACACGTACATGAGGAAAAACGACCACAGACGTGCTTGTTGTTGATTTTACCTTACCTGCTTGGAAGAGGAGTCATTGACACCGATATCCTTCCCAGTAAGAGACCAATAGTAAGAAGCCACATGAACTTTTTCCTGGGCTAGATCAAGCAGTCTCATCCAGGCTTGGTACAAGGGTTTGGCTGCAGTGCTGTTTATCTCAAAGGGTAAGTCATAAGGAACATTTTCCACAAGTTCAAAGCTGCAATGGCAATTGCGTATTGTGAAGCAAGTCACTGTGACCCCAAGAGGACACCAAGCACCTGTGAGGCCATACGGTTGGCCATGCTGGATGTCAACCTCCACAGCAAACAAGATGAGCTGGACAAACAGGCTGGGAGTGCTCGCTACCCCTAGTTTTTATAGCCAGGCTTGTATGGTACAGTGTTCTCCCAAATTCAGCAGAATGGCTTCTCTATGGCCACTCTGAACTCTTTCTATTTTACCATGCCTAAGATGCAGAGAAAAGCAAACCCCCATAGCTGCATGTCGCTTGGGTACCCTCTTCACCCTCTCCCAGCACAGACATTCCCTGCCTCTCCAGCTTCTGAGAAAGGCTGCTTTGCCAGTTGGTCACTCTGCTACCTCCCACTGCTGCCACCAAAGGAGGATGGCCTGGAGGTGGCAGAGGAGCAACCGAGCTGAGCTGAACATACAAGCACAGGACTGAGAGAGGAACAGTGACACTGCCCCTACTGCCCCTCACAGCCAGCAGCTACCAATTACCCAGTGCCTAAACAGCACCCCTGGTCTTCCCAAATCAGTGGTGCTTCATCCCTTATGATACAATGGGAAGAGAATAAAAGCCATGCTGGTATTATCAGTACTGTAACTATTTCTCCATCTGGTGATGACTTCTCCACGTGCCATCTAACCTGACTCACCTGCAGGAGTCATTGGATCTGTTGGTGTCCTCCTCAGTTATTGCGGTTCTTGGGAGATCTCCATAGAGTTCTTCTTCCTCTGGGAGATCTCTGTAGAGTCCTTCTTCCTCCTCCACCTTTCTGTAAATGCTGACAATTGCTGCTTCTTCACCATTAGGATCAGCTGTGCTGTCCACACTCATGAAGTAAACAGCCACCAGGACAAGACCAAGAATCAAAATTGCCCCTAAGATTTGAAACTGGAACAGAATCCAGAAGAGAACATTTAAGTGATCACCAGGACACTGATGTAGCAGCTAATGGATGACTACCTGTGCAGGTGAATAAATCTCAGTTTTTGAATAGGAGATCTGCTTGCAGCTACTGGCGTTCTTAGATGCAGCACTGGAAGTGAGGAACACCTCTTCAAGGTCTGCTTGGACAGGGCCCCGAGCAACCTGACCTAGTTGAAGATATCCCTTTTCTCTGCAGGGAGGGTGGACCAGATGACCTTTAAAAGGTCCCTTCAAACTCAAATGAGGGGCAGTGAAAAGGACCGAAACTTGCCAAAATTATTCACACTGAAATCCAGAACTCAGGGAAGAAAGGTAAACAAAGACATAGGAGAAGAAACTGAAGAAATGAAATGCTAAAAGAAAAAAGAGAAAACTCTGAAACTAAGTGAAAGCAATAAAAGTGAATGGGATGACATGAAGTGCAGTGAAATGGACTGAAGCTTGCCCAATTGATCCTCATTGCAATCACAAGATTTCATTTCAGGAAAGGAAATGAAATCTTGAAATCAGAGAACCAAGTGGAACAAGCACTCTGGAAAGGAGATATGATAAAATAAAATGCATCTGAAAGAAAAAAGAAAATTTGGAAATGGATTGGGGTTGGTTTTTGTGAAGACTGTGATTTTAGTTCAATTTTTTGGTTTAATTTTTTTGTGCCAACATATCAATCCCTTGTTTTTTCCCAAGCCTTATGATTAATTTGACATTGATTAACTTTATTTTAGCACAAGACCAATGTCTGTTCAACAAAATTTCTAACAAAATCAAAATAAGGAAATTTCTAACACAAGATTAGATGTGGGATCAAGCCAGGCATGACCATAAAAAAGAAGTTTGTGAAGTCAGGGGAGAAAAAAGAGTCTGGAAAGTGTCAGACACAGAAAGACTTTTTGTGGTTTCTGAACATGTTCTGGTTTTGTCTTAAACCTCCCTTAAGTGAAACGACACAAATCTCAATTATCCATGTGAACAGTATTCCCATGTCATTCTAGTGTGGTTAGTTTCATTTCCCTTTTGCTGCACTTTCATCTTTTTTCCCGAATGTAGATGGAAAAAAAAAAAAATAGCCTGGCTACCTGGTAGATTCAGATCTGCAGTCCAGCCACTCACATGCAGAAAAGTATAACACCAGGCTCTAAATGCTGCCCTGTAGTGAGTGGGAAAAGACAACCAACCACACATGCAGATCTATTTCCCCCAGTAATTATCATGTCTGGCTCCCCATGGCAATTCTTGGGAGCTGGAACCATCCACCAGCCTGTGATAGGCAACGTGCACTTCAGAGCTGAGCCTCTGAACTTCCAGGCAGGAGAACCGAGTCTGAGGTGGTCATGAGGGTGTAGCCATAAACCTGAGCTCCCAGAAGGGCACATGGGAAAACCGCACAGAAATCACTTGCCTCTGAAAGTTTCTGTTTCAGTTTCTATGTGGATAAAGCTCCTTGCTTTTAATTTTCTCTGCTTTTCTCAAAAAACATCGATTTCAGGCAGTGAGTTGAATGAAATAATCATTTTTAAACTATCTACTTAAATTTTTGCCCTCTGGCTTGTTCTCCACCTCACCAATGGAAAAAAAAAATCCCGCCCATTTTTAACAGTTCTGCATTTCATCACATGAACACCTTAGCAAGAATTAAGCATTGCCCAGGTTTTAGAAGACATTTCTAAGGTAAGAAATCTGTTTTGAAGTCACATCATGGCTGTCACCATGCTACACACCGTGATGTCCAGGTACTCTGGGCATCTGAATAAATGAATACATGAATAAATGCTGTGCCAATGGTGGAAGTGAGGCTGTTTGTACGAGCATGGTTTCCTTGTCCTGAGCCAGACAGAGCTGCAGGATTTAGCTCCGCATTACTCCCTCTGGGCCAGGTTTGATCAGTCTACCGGATAAATCAATGAGGGTTTTGTCACTCACTTGTTTACAAATAGGATTGAAAGGAACACAGAGTTCTAAAATGGGCAATTAAATCATTCTTCTTAACCTGTTATTTCTTTTTAGAAATGTCAGCACAATCTCAGCTCTTGTAAGCAAATGTGGTGTATCCCAATAATTACCGTTTTGACGTCTTTTTGATTGTTCACGCCTAATTTCATGTTGGAGGACTCATTAAACATCACGGATGCTTTTAATGCTTTTTTCACAATCTGAAAAACAGAAATGTATGCAAGGGGAAAAATAAAGCTTTATGACAACATTTGTGTACAGCCAATTACAGATAAAAAGTGCAGGGTGCTGCCACCGCTTTACACAGTGCTCTGAGATTTAAGTATGGATCTGTGCAACGTCCTCCCTGTACTATGGGTCTTGAATGACATTAACAGACTCCAAAGTGACAGAGAGACAGGTCCCTGCAGTTTTTCCCCGCTGCTGTCTACACACAAAAATCCCTGCAGTAATTAATGTGTAAACAACTGCATGGTTGCCTCTTCCAGCCATCCTTCAACACCCACTTTTGTCCTGTTTCAAGTGAACATATTTGCCAACAAGCAGTAATTAAATGCAGAAGCTGTGGGTGACAGTGTGCAGCATCAGCCTCATCCTGCATGTGACTCTCTCAGGCTCCTGCTCTCTTCCCGTGCCTGTGAGTTGTCTTCAATGCCAGTGATTCTTCCAGAAGTGACTGTTTAGGGGACAGGGACTAGGCTGAAATACAAACTCCCTTTCTCCCCCATTGCAGCCATGACTCTAGAAAATAAGTTATCTTCTTTTCCTCCTCAGACAGTATTTCTCCAATCTTGTGTTACCAGAAGCAGAGGCAACCATAAGAGCAAATACCAAAATATGCCAAAACTCACAGCAGATGGTCAGGCAGGGGGAGTTGGCACTTGCCTATTTTGCCTTCTCAAAAACTTGACACATGCCCAGCGGGTCATGAATCATCCCTGCATTGGCAGAGGTGAATTCAGCCCACAGGAGCCGGCTGACATTTTTCATTCCCAGACTCAAGAAGCAGATCCTGGGATACAGCAGGTCTCAGAAGGTGCTACCAGATGATACCACCGCCTGCCCAGTCCCTGAACAATGGCTTCTGGCCCGTGAGCTGCTGGGCATTTGTAGTCTGGAGGATGAACCTGCTGCAGTGGTACTGGATATGGATTTGCTCCGTGGGTGGCCACACTCAAACAAGTTTTAGGTAGGAAGGATCCTGCCTGACTTGTCCCATCCATCTTGCCGTGTGTTCACAGCTGTTGCCACCTGAGCTGGGTGGGCTTATGGTGTCTGCCCTCCCCCAGCAGTAAAGCAGCATGGCTGTACGTTCCATGCTGCTTCCAACTCCTGCCCACTCCACCTTTCTGTATGGATGCTGTGGCTGCATGGAACAGGCAGGAGCTGGACACAGCATGCACACAACCCCAAAGGCTTCCTGTAGGACCTGACTCAGAGGTACTGGTGGGGCTGAACCACAAAGGTGGAGGATGTCTTGGAAGATAAGGAAGGTGGGTCTGAAACAGTGACTTGGGGAATGCAGAGGGATGTGAAAAGGGAGGGCCTGTGGTAGAAGAGCAGACGAGAGAGAATGACAAAGATGGAAAAGGTGGAGAGGGAAGAAAGGGTACAAACGCTCCTGCTTAAAAGCATACTAGAGCTGCAGAGAAGAAAGCCATGTTTCCATTTCAGGACCTGCTTGTTGTTATCAGCTGCAATCACTACAGCAGGGCCCACTTCCCAAAGCAGTTTTAACTCACATTTTTCACTGTCACTTCCTTTTGCTGTCCCAGGCTCAGCTGCAAGCTTCTACACTAGAAATAGTTACAAATGCAGGCAGATAAACCTCCATTCTGACAGCCCTGGAGAAATGGAGTAGCTGCCAGCAGTGAAGGACAGTTGGCCATTCCCATACCTCTGAAATCCCAGTTCATGTTTTAAGCACAATACAGAGACCCATTGTCTTACCCCTAAAAGCAGACAGCCCAAGCAGGTGGAGGGATATAACCCCACACTGTGACAGCAACACACCAGAGGAAGTGGTCACACACCAACCCAGAAAACTTAGTGGGAAGAAAGGCAAGAGAGAGCAAGAGAGAAGATGTGAGAGTTGGGTGGGAAACCGAGGCAAAGGGATTTTAAAGGAGGAGGAGAAAGGCAGCTGACAAACAGCAGCAGCCCTTCAGGCTGGGCAGGGAGAGCCCACTGAGGCTGCAGGTCACACTCCACAGCTCGTGGCTTTGGCACAGCTGTCCCAGTCAGCTGGGCTGGCCAGGAACAAACAGCCACCACTGCTGCTTCTCATCACAGAGCTGGAGCTGAGAGGTGTTGCCTTGTCCCTCTGCTCCCAAAGTCACATTCGGTGACCCAGGCAGTGTCTTGGTAAGAAACTGCAGGTGTCAGTGCTCTTAGAGCCACGTGATGGCCTCAGATGCATAGAGCTTACCAGAAACAACTTGTTTCACTTCTCTTTTTCAGCAACAGTTACAAAATGTCTTCAAAAAGCAGAATTTTTCTTAAAATACGAAGGTGAACAGATCTCATATGTGCTGTGATAGAATCATCTCCCATTCTGTTCAAACAAAGCCCTTCTTGATGTGTTTGCCTGGTGATGGGTTGCAGTCCCACCTGCTATACAGAAGTCGTGAGAACTACTCTGAAACAGGCAGTTTAATTTTCAAGAAGGGAAACATCACAGACTCAACCTGAATTCCTAAGAATAATATTGTAGCTAGCCAGCAATTAACTGTGGCTCCCTCGAAGCTTTCAGGGCTCTGCCAGCTGCCAATTTCAATGACTGAAGTTCATCCAAGAGCAATAAATACAAACACTACTTAGCATTGCTTCACGGGCTGGGACACCAGGTACTGCCAGTCTGCTGAGTACCCACAGGACACTGCTGTTTATAATATTAAGGTTGCTTTCTCCTTGCCTCCGAAATACCTCTCGGTACCTCTTTTCTCCACCAGCAACGAACTGTGTCAGACTTTGCATGCCAAACACAAGAATGTGATTTTTCACTATACAAAATCCTTCCCAGGAGCTATTTGAAGTTCCTCAGATGAGCAAGGTGCATTCATCNCTCTCCCCCCCCCCCCCCCCCCCCCCCAGCTCTCTCAAGATGATGAAAAATGTACTTACCATCCTGGAAGGTCTCCTCCTGTGTGGATGTCCCACTGTACTCTGCTGTTACTCCCAGCCTTATGTACAAAAGGCAGTGCTCATGCTCTTCATCAGCGCATTTGTTTAGGGTTCGTCTGGTTTTTTTCCCCTCCTGCTGTAAATCACTTCCTCTTAGACACTGAGTTTCACAACGTGCACTGACAGGGTGCTAAGCTATCATCCAATTGTTGTGACCCAGTTCTTAAGACTCCAGGTCCTGATCTTCACCTCTTTGCCATAACTTACTCTGTTGGATGGCAAAGCTCCCACTCAGAGGTGTAAAGTCAAGAGTCCAGATCAGCATAAGAAGATACTGGTTGGAAGAACTGCTCAGCTTTGGTGTTGTTAGCAACTCAAACATGGCACTATTCTTACTGCATTATTCTAAACCATAATATTCTTAACCATTATTCTTAACCATTAACTCTTAAAATGAATCAGAAGCTTCATTTTAAGCAGACAAATAAACCCTCCAAAACAACCTCTTTACACAATTTCTCTGGAAAGCACTTTCCTGCTCAGTCACGCTTGGACAAACGTAAGGGAGCAAATCAGCTCCTTTGAAACAATGCAGCCCTCATCTTCAACACATTGCATTTGGAATTTGCAGTGACATTGCTGAGGGGTTACATCTGACATTGAATTTGGGGCAGCTCCTAAGAAATTATGCCTTCTTTAAAAATCCAAAGACTGCACCTCAGCCGACACAAATCCCTCTGGGAACACTGCTGTTGTTCTCCAGGCAGCCCCTTGTTCCTACTGAACCCAAGGATGCAGTTCCCTAGTGCAGTGCCAGGGGAAGGATGCTGTAAGGAGTCAATGGAGAGACAGCTTGGAACACGAGGCTTTAGCATACCTTGTATTAAGCTGCTGAAAATGGAAAAAATAAGGAGCCAGAGGATAGGTCTAGTACAGCAGAAAGAGGCCTTTCCCTGGGAAGCTGAAAGTGCGATGAGTCCTCTGCTTCCCTCAAGACCAAAACACAAGCATGAACTCAAGGAAGCCCAAAAGGTAGCTGGCGGAGCAGATAGGACACCTATCTGTCCAGCCAGCTTGCCCCTGAATTTACTGCTGTGCACAGATTGCTTGTAACAATCCTAATCTCTTGTTACAACAGGACTTAAAAACAAAGCAAAGGCTGCTGATGTCCCTGTAGATTTGGGTTACCAGAAAGCTGAAGGCAGGATCTGCAGCCAAAGACAAGACAGCTCCAGAAAGCAACCCTGCTAAAGGTCCAAATCACCCCCAGGAAGTGTCCCGGGCCTTCAGATGACTTCAGAGGCTGAGCATCCCAACTAAATATTTCAGCTAAGCTCCTGCTTGTGTGCTGGACTGAAATCCTGGCATGAACTATGTCAACACAAATCACAAAAGCTCCCACTGACTTCGGGATCGAAGCACACAAGCAGCAGCACCTTTGCACAAAATTCAGGATTTATCATTTATTTCTCCAATATCACCAATTTAGTTCAAGCTGGTTGCATCAGAGGAAGGGGAGCTTCCAGGAAAAGGACCTGTATTTCTCCTCCTCTTTGTCAGCTCTCTAACCACTTGCAGCACTGATGAATTTCACTGTCCACCTCCTCTCCAGCTTGCAAAACCCTTGTTTCCTTCTGCTCGTCTGATCTCACATACCAGCCCAACAATGCTGCATTTCTGATTTTACTAGCGGTGTTGTAGCTATGAGAGTTTCAGGATGGACTTCTCAGGTTTATAGGTAGAATATGATTCTCTTTGACGAATTCATGCAGCTTGGGGGGAGGAAAGAAAAAAAGAGTGGCAAGTTTTAGAGCAAACAAGAAATCGTTTTTATTCTTCCTCTTCCCCATCTCAGACAAAGCTCCTTCTGCCAGTTGCTCTGGCTGAGTTGCCACCATCCCACACACAGACTAAATGCATCTCTCACTGTATGGTTGGGTGGCACTCTGTGGTTAACATACTCCCTCTCAAAATCATGCCTGGACTCCAGTTTGTTATAGGGTGCATTAAAAGATACAGGGAAAGAGCTTTTTCTGCCTGTGTGGGAGGTTTGCTAAGAAGAAACTGCCAGTTTAACACATTCTCATCTCAGAGAGCTAATTATAGACAAAAACATCAGTACCACTGCAGAGATTACTACAAAACTACACTTTCTGTTTCGTGAGAGCAAGGCTGGGCTCCAAATACCAACAGAAGGATGTGAGGCAGGACCAGCCAAGGTCCGTACACTTGAAAAGAAAAATTGCGCTATTTATACTTTGTGCCAAAAGATTGTATACTCAAATTAGCTGGGGAGGGGAGACCCAAAAGAAGTTATTTCAGGTCTAGAACTGGGAAGTGATTCAGCTGACAAGCCTAAGGAAAATTTCAAAGTCTAAATAAAATTGTGATTTCTTTGGAAGTATTTTTAAAGATTTACTCAGCTTCCACTTTTTAAAATATTCAGTAAATTCAGTAAATTATCTGACCATGGACTTGAAACATTTGACTTGAAATATTTAACTTATTTGGAATAATTTTAATCAGCCTAAAATTATATACTAAATGCCTGCCAGCCATGTTTTGTTTGGAAAAATATTGCAGTTGAAAACAAATGAATAAATCAGTGATTCATATAGCACAAGGGATTGCAGAGAGTCCTTTACTGTCTCAGTCTTGTCACTTTTCTTGTGCAGCACTCACCCTCCAGTCACACCCGGGAAAGATGACCTGCAAGTATTAGGAAAATACCTCTGTGTGTGCTGTGTTGAATGTATTTTATATTATAAAAATTATACTCCTGCTCTTCGATTTGCAAAGCACCTGCCAGCCCAGGACACCACTGGCCCAGTGCAGTCTCACTCCTCAAGGCCTCTTAAACATAAAGAATGTTTTTTTGGTTAGAAAGGTCCCTTTCCCTGAGGTGAAGTTGTGTTACGAGCTGTGTTATAATACAGCCTCTTTCAGCCTGCCCAGGTGTCCGTGTCTAGGAGGGAGATCCATTCCCAGGGAAAAATGGACCACCCAAAGGGGTGACCTGCTCTCTTGCTGAAGACATGAGTCCTCTTGCTGAAACCAAATTTCACCTGTGCCTCTGGATCTCCTCTGGTCTGGGAAGTGTCCATAGATGCCAGGTGGATGCTACATTTTGGATTTTGGGGTTTTTTTTCCTTCCTGCGATTTGAATGTTGACAGAAGCATTTAGTGTTGAACAAACCCTTTCTGGCACCAACTCTTCTGGCAAGTACAGTATTTTTAGTATTTTCTGTTCAGAGGAGAAAAAGCTTAATCAGGGTAGAGTCCTAGTGAGTGCTGTTTTCTTACATTCATTGTTCTTGTCTTCTCTTGCTCAGCCCACATCAATCACAGAGCTCAGCAGCCAATCCACTAAAATAACACACCTTTTCTAGGATGAGCTCCCACGTGCTCAGAGCCTTTGCAGGGTTGCATCCAAATGGCTGCACCCCGTTAAGGAAAGCAACACCCCCTGCAGCCAAACTGCCCACTGACAGCTGAGAGCAGCAGGGCTTTGCTCTTCAACAGCCCATGGACGTCCTTGCTGAGAAAGACACAGTGCTCTCCCTCCACTGCATGGGCAGAACCCAACAGACGCAGGTCTACCGCTGGATCTTCACACAACATCCAAAAAACAGAACCTGTCTCCTACAAAAACTCTGAGAAGGGGTCCTGAAACCCTGCTCGAGGCAAAGCATTCTGGTGTTCCCTGCTGTAGTGAGTTTGTTCGCATTCTTTACCTTTTGTGAGATAAGGATAGGGAGGAATGCAAAGTAGGCACCAAACTTCAAAGAATATAAAGAAATTAATTACTAAAACTAAAAGTAAAAAGGAGTAACAAGGAATTAAAGCAAAAAAACCCTTTTTCCTCCAGCACCTCCCCCTTTTATCCAACTCACACAAAGGATAACAGACTATGATCTTGGTCAGTATAAACTTTCAGAACACTTCTCTTCCCCCCATCCTCCTCCCTCCTTTCACTTATAACATAAAGACACAAACTTGGAATTACTTCAGTGAGTTTACCACTCTAAAATAGTCTTTCATCAGTTCATTTAGGGAGAGGAGTCTCTTTTGTCCGTGCTATGGAGCTTTTCCACAAGAAACAGTCTTCTCATGGCCTCAAT
>VYZQ01039884.1:182806-208090 GCA_013400655.1 Mystacornis crossleyi
TTCTGCCAAGCGGTGGCCCGAGCTGGTGTAAAGTTTCACCGAAGGCTGGAGCGGGGTGGGGGGAGGGGGTGTGCATTTAGGCCCACACGGAGCCGCGGGCCATGGCCTGGCCCCACCAGGGCCGAGATGGAGGAGCACCATGGCCCTGTTCCCCGCCAGCCGAGTGGGCCAGGCCCGGCCAGGCCCAGCCCAGCCTGCAGGGCCGAGCTAGTCTGGCCCAAGTTACCTGGCCGGAGACCGGAAAAGCAAGAGCCAAATTCCCACCTTGTCTGTCTTTAAATGATGTCTTTACAGAGGCGCAACCATTTTCCGAGTGGCTTAATAGAGCAGTCAATATTCAAATCAGTCGATTGATTGGTTCTATCAAGCTCTGGAGGAAGTTACAATAGCTTTTTGCAACAAACATCACATTCTTGGCTGGTGGAATGACTTTTTTTCTTTAACTAAAACTTCAAGTTGTGCTAACCCATGACACCTGCTATGCACACGTGGAAAACCAGGCTCTATTTCCCAAAGCAGCTGACGATGTTAGAGAGCCAGGCTTGCAGCTGAAGGCTCAGCAGGAAGATGCACAGAGGAGATCATTACTTTTCCCATCTATCCTTTATTTTTCAATTCTAGCAACTTTCATTATGTTGCAAATAGTTTTGGCCACAGTTCCATTGCCTCTGATGTTTACTCAGTCAAACTGTTAAAAATTAATGAAGTGGGTGCACTGTTGATTTCAAAAGGGCCCTTTGCACAGCATCCTGACCCAAACACTGCTCCATACTGTCAGGGAAGCCTGGGGAAATATTTTTAGTGTATAATCCAGCCCTGCATTGTAGACAACACAGAAAACCTCTGCAGACACAGAATGCAAACTAAGCTTCAGAAGGCTTTTTAAGAGAGGCATAAGATTTATTTTTTTATTAAACACAAAATCCCTCCCCAAAACTTTTAAATGGAAAAGATTTCCACGTTAAGTATCTAATTAAAAGGTCACCAGGGGATGGAAAATTTCTCAATTACTCTAGTTAGGAACTAGTATTTTCTTCCTCTTTCTGTTTTAGTTATTGCTGGCAAACAATGCCATGTTTTCCTCAGTTGCATGTGTTCTGCTTCCTATAGGAGCTGTGCTAATGCAGAGTCCCACGTGGAACCAAGCAGGGTGGGGGAGGCTGAAGGCAGTGCAGAGGAGGAGGAAGAATTAACGTTATTTCAAATGTGCCAGGAAGGATGCAAAGCTCAGACAGAACTGCAGAAGGTAAGGAGGACACTGGTGGAATGAAGGAAGAAGTCAAAAAGTATTTCACAGACTATACATAAACTCTATATAGTGAGAGCAAAAATGTAAGCCTAATAATGTCTACCAATGTATCTGTAATCAAATACCTGCTGGGGAATGATCACTTCCAGGCTGGATTCAACCACCATGTTAATCATGGCAATGAAACAAAACAGCACTAAAAATTAAATATCACTGTACTGTACTCAGATGTGCCACCCTCATGTAAGAGAAACTTAGGGACTTCAACCCTGGAAGTTCTGGGGGGATGAGGGGACTCCTGTTCTTTGGAGAGGGATCTGCCCCAGCCATAGGTGTCGCCAGAACTGATCCAGTCATGCTGTGAGTCTTCAGTTGCTGACCATTCTCTCATTGCATTGTACTTAATGCCAGTAAGAACAGGTAGTTGAAAAAAAACACCCACCAAACACATTTCCTCCTCCAAATTAACACACAAAATCCAGCATTGCTGTCACATGATAAAAGAATGATTTATTAGAGCAACTTTATGATAAAATTATATAAAATAACAATTTGGTTTTTCAAAGACATCCACAATATCACCTTGAAACAAAATGTACAGATACTGCCTATAATCCAAACAAAAATAAATTACTGTTCAAAAAAAAAAAAAAAAAAACAAAACCAAAAGTGGAAAGAAATCAGGGCAGAAGAAACAAGTCAAAATTATACACAGCATTTCAAGAGGGCGTGGAAAAGAGAAAGTCATTAATTGATTCAAGTTATACAAACGTGTTTCAGCTTTACTCTCAGACAGCTCAGCCTGCATTTGTGTTGCATGCAAATGGAATGATCCAGTGAACAGTTCAGAATAGCAGAATCAGCAGCATAACAACAGCAGAGAGTGAAATAGGCACAATTCAGCACGGGGCACATCGAAAGTGAACAGGTAGTTCTGTCTGGTCTTTGCAAAAGTTATACACATTTACCAACTTCAAAAATAGCTAGTGTGATCTGCAAAACAAGAAAAAACTAGTAGAGTCTTGCACTTAAATACTTTACACTTTTTAATCTTTTTTTTGTCTCCTTTTTTGTCAGTAGGCTGTATGTAAACATTCCGCTAATTGTACCTTTACTAAAATACTCAAAGATGATGCAGATGTTCTTTCCTCCTGGAGCACAACCACAACATGACACCACCATAGATTCAGCTGGGTCCTCGCTCCCGAAGCTCCTACACACCCTCACAGAAATTTACATTCACGCCATCAGAACAGAGTAACAGGATTTTACATTTGAAAGCGTCGAACTGAGAAGTTTTCAAGTATAGTGGAACAGCTGAGGGCTGGGATTTTGGAAGGTGCTCAGGGCATCCATCAGGCACCCAAAGCATATGGAAACCCAAAATGACCTGAGCACTTGCTTCCCTAAGACTTTGAAAATCCCACCCTTCATTACATTGCTTTAGTCAGACACAAAACACATGAAAGCAAGGTGGCATAGGAGTGATACACCGGGCAGCATCACCCCTGCCAAGCTCAGTGCAGGGCTCATCCTGCACTGGATAGCTCATGGAAGCCAGCAGGAATCTTGTGCACTGATCCTGGGCTCCCCAGATACACTGCTACACATGGGTCAGGTTCACACTGGAGTCACACAGGCATGTTTCCATGGTTGCATACAGTACTGCTTGTAAGAACCAACAATCAGCAAAGGAGTGGATAGCTCTTTGGCTTATCTGGAGCAGACAAGTGCAAACCGCAGTACTTCAGAAGCAGTGAACACAAGAAAAAATATGTTGCGTTTCATTGTGGACCAGCAAAACCTCTTCAAATGCAAGGATCCAAGAATGAGCATTGTGTCAGGACACAGAAGCATTTTATAGTTTGGCTGAGTCACAAATAAAACAAATCAAGCTGTGCATCCTCCCTGCCTTCACACACTCATTTCCAAATTATCAACAGACACTGTTGCATCCTCATTAGTCACTTGAAGAGGTACCGTATTTTGCAGGTTGATTTAACTGATGCAAGGTGTCTGTGGGCTCGCTCTCAAGTTCAGAACAGAGCAACCAAGGGAGAAAATCCCTCCCTGATGTGTTCAAGAGTAAAAGAATCAAGCAATTTTCAAGTGAAAGTAAACAGAAGTCCCACAGTAAAAAGAAGGACACATTGCAGAGAAACAGAATCCACTTGCGCATAGCCATGAAGATGTGGAAATAACAAATAATCACAGAAGTCAGATGTATGTCTTAGTAATTCACTTGTCTCTACAGCAAAACTGAAACAGTAACACCTTATCTGTGAAGGTCCTTCAACTCCTAGTGAGTTGGGGTAGCACCTGGTCAGTTCAAACCCTAACTAAAAAGGGCTTGAAAAATTGTGTCTCATATGTCAGGAACGATACCATCACTTATGATATTCACCAAGGACACAGTCAGGTATTTCAAGAAAAGACAGATCAGAATCAACGACTGAATTAACACATTCAGATACCGCATATATTACAGGCAGAACAACATCAAGGGCAAATTCTTTTTATTCTGCATTCATCTACGTGAAATCCAGTAGACTTCTTCATGGAAGGGCATCTCCACACAAGCAGATGAGCTTATAGCCTACTGGAAATCTCGGAAGGATATCTGCACCTACTATTTATCAGCCAGCATCTTGCAGGCTCAAAAATAAACTAATGGCATGTTGACATACTCCCATTTTGGGACCGATCCTGTCTGTGCTGAAATCGATGGAAAGCTCTCACTGGCTTCACCAGGAAAGCAATCACCTTCTTCACTTGTAAGGTTAAATACTTTGTGAGCATCCCTATTTATTTAAATTATTTTAACAGGTTCCCACTGTTACAACATCCTAGCAGAAAAGCTCAGGTAACTACTGAAGCTAACTAAGGAATCCACTACTCACCCCAAAATATAGTCAGCACACAAGCAGCAGTCAAGCTTGGGAAACCATTTTCACTGGTTAAACTACATACTGTATGAGGGCAAAGTGGAACTCATCTGCTCACCTTTCCCAGTAAATGTATCCTCCTCCACAGTTACAAAAGAATTTCTTTACCCAATTACTATTTGTTGACCTGGAAGAATGAAAAAGGAATCGATACAAGACAGAAAAAACTGAGAGCAAACACATCTGGAAGAGATCCCATCAAAACCAACATTTTTGTTCTTGAAGCAACAAAAATTTCTTAGTGTTTTGCAGTTTAACACAAAGACAGAATACAAACCCTAACTTTTGTTAAATAAGAAATTGCTCAAACAACTGCACACAACCTTTAGTGTTTCTAGGATTATAACGGACCAAAAATTAAATTCAGAGACAAAAATCCCAAATGTACCAAGTGCTTGACACTGTTGAATAGTTTCTGAAGAACACCACGGAATGGTGGTCTTTGCAAGCACTTTTGCATTGAAAGAAAAATTCCTAACAGAACTAGCCATAAAGGTGGAGCTACATTGAAGCCATTATTTTTTCAGTGCTGTCAAGTGATTGCACTAGTTCACAGCAACTGTGTAATTAAGTTTATTTCATGAGCCATTGGAACAGATGTTTTTCTTCGCAATTGGGTAATTGCAAACATCTTAGTCTTTGGCCCAGCCAAGAGCATTTGTAGCTCATCATGAAAAGACTGTACATTTAAATTAAAATAGAAAAGCAGTTTAAAGACAGCATTTGTACCAAAATCTTGAAAATTTGGCAAGCTAAATTGTAATGGCTAAGTTTCTGTACCTACCCCAAACTTTGGGTCTGAAACACCATCAAAAACAGTACCTGTATCAGTAGTCTTTACATTCACACCATTATTAACTTTTACATTTTCCCAAGAGAAAAACAAAAGGGTTTATTCTGTCTTGTTTTGGTTTTTGGACTGAAAAACAGATGCACAACTTCAGTGTGGTTGCCTTTTTATGACTGCTGAAAGGAAATCTTACACAACTGCAGTAAAGGTTTCTCTCAGAAACCCATGATATTGCACAATCGTTCTGTTGGATTTGCACATTGATTCCAACAGAGCTGTAATGCTTCACTGGTACATTTAAAAAAAATTCAAACAAATAAAACCCAAACAAATATAGTACCAAAAAAAGGTGTGGGGTTTTTTTCAAATTGAGCCTCATTACAACTGAATAGTTATAAACAGGCCAATGCAAGAACACCTTAGCCTCGGCAGTATTGAATGGAAAATATGCAAAGCCTGTTTTCTTATGGCACACTGGAAGAGTAAGTGAGTAATTTTGTAAAAATCAGTTTGCCTCTATGCTGAATATGTGCTGCTCCACAATGCTTGTCTTGTTTAAAAGGCATACACAGACTTTCCATTCACCCTCACAGCATAGATTTTTCTTTTTTGTGCAACGTGTTAGCAATCTAAACAACTGCTCCACACAAACTGTCCACAAACCACTCATACACAAAACTAATGCAACAGTAGATTACAGTATAACAGCAATACAAAATATTGGATCAGATCACATATTTCTCTCCATCCGGAATTAAATTTGAATCTTGTAAGCTAGAAGACCCACAGTTCGATTTCTGAGCGTAGTTTCTCATCTGTGCTGGGGACAAAGTCTCCAGTGTGGACCCAGAATTGTTAGCAGTCCTGACTTTAGTGGCTGTAGATTGTTTAGCAGCAGCAGATGCTTTGTTACTGGCAACTATATCCAAGTTTCCAGTAGGGTCAACGATAGCGTTTATGACTGAGGGGAAAAAAGGAAGAAAAACCAAACCAGACATAAACACATTAGCAGCACTCAGCAAAGTTTCCATACAGAAGCTTGCTGCCTTCATTTTGAAGGCAGTAGAACTGTAAGCAGTACTTTTCTTCATTTTAGTCAGGTTACTTTCCTCATTCGTACCTTCAGGTCTATATAGCTTTAACAAGCAAAACATCTCCCAGACTGAAGATACGTGGACTCTCAACTTTCTGGTTAAACTGGAAAAGACAAACTACCACAGCCAAATGGCAAGCTTTTAGCAAGAACCCAAAATGATGCCTGGATGTTTTCACATGCCTTTATTAAGCTTTTAGATGATGCAAGAGTTTGTCTTGCTTTTCCTAATGCAGAGATCTATGTGTAAAATTCAAGTCCAAAAAGCATAGCACAGCTTATTGGCTGAAAGAGCTGCTAAATATTACTTCATCAGAACAGTCTTGCACCAGTTTATCTTATTGGAATATGCTAATTACCACAAACAAAGCATTTCCACAGCAACAGCTTCTACATTTCAATAGTCAAAAATTTTCTTAAAAACTGACAGTATAAGATAAATCTAATTAATTCCATGTGCACTCATCAGAGAGCACTGTAGTAACAAACTCAAATTCTGCATCCTTTCCCAGCTTTCACTGACAAATCAGGCCACATTACTTTATTTTGTGCAACTTTACTGGCATTTCAGAGAGAAAAGGAACATTTTAGATGACCAACCTTCAAGCTGTTTTTGAACTCGCCTGAGCTCCTTCAGGATAGAACTAATTTCCTAGAAACAAAAGCATCAGAATGGAAAATTAAGCACAAAGTACTCAACTGACACAGGAATCCCATCTTACTCCTTCTGCCTTATCTGATTAAGAAGATTCGAAGTCAGGCCCCCTTGCTCATTTAACAGAAAAGACAAATCTGTATGAAGGTGCATTTGGGCATGTCCTAGGTTGCAATGTAAGATGTGCCCAAAAGTATGTATTCTATTACCATCTTCAGGAGCTGTTGAAACCAGGTGGGGCAGTGTTATCCTTGCCTCCTCCCCCGGGGCTGTCTTTTGTTAATGGTCCCAACAATGCCTTGTACATGACTCAGAGATAACTCACTCCTGGGCTATCTCCTGTTAATGGCCCATCACGGCTGTGCTGCATGACTCACAGATAACTCCCTCCAGCAGCTCTCTCTGTTTAATNCTGACTTGGAGCCTCTCACTGCTCTTGCTTTCAAACCAGTATAGGGCAGTGCACAGGGAGCCTGCTCTGCATCACGTCAGCAAGTGCCACAACACCACCCCATTCACGGCCACAGCAGCTTTTAGCTATGAAATGCTACAACTGTACAAAGGCTCCTCCTTAATATCAAACACATGTAGGTATTTGAAAACTCAGCTCCTAGACCAGGCAAGGCATTTGGCCACACTTATACGGCGGCAGCACCGAGCTACACAGGTCTTGCATAAATCATATTTGTTATATGTTGCTTAGCATAAATCATATTTGCTGGGCCCACTGCTGTACTTAAATCCTTACAGACAATCTCCTTCAAGGACAATCAAAGGTCATGAGAGCACAAACACCACCTTGGGGCCGAATCACCTGAGCGAATTCACTCTGAGGTGGATTTTTACTGGTCTAATATCAAACAGATACAGGTGAAGAAAACAAACATTTATGAGTAACACCCGTCTGCAATCAAAGCTGTGGCAACCACATGGCAGGTGATCCTTTGTTAAATGTTTAAATGAGGCTTAATGACCCTGAACTTCACCATCTGTTAGGAGGCCAAGCGTTTGAGGATCAATCACAAAGAAACTGGGAAGAGTTTCATGAAAGAAAACCACTGAAGGAACTCACTTTGTTACACTTCAAACAGTAACAAAACTCAGCAGTTTCAGCACGTAAAAATGGACCAGGAATTTCAGACATGGATTTGAGAAGGGCCAGAGATTGGTGGTTTGCTTTCTTACAAAGCTTTCATGGATGAAAGTCTTTTGATCTCACTTGTTTGCATGGACTTACCTTGTTTGATGTCTTCAGAATTGGCACTTCATTTTCTGAATTGATTTTGGCCTCCATCTCCTCCCAGGTCCTTTCTGAGTTTTGAAACAGAATCCTGTAACACAAAAAGTAGAGGAGATCTTAAAATTGCCATCAAAAACCTGCTTATTTAAAAGACTTAATTATCACAAGATGTGGCAACAAAAGAGATTAGTGGATTAACAACTGGAGACAAAGCTCCTTTCAGCTGATTTAGGAACATTCCAAAGTCCTTCCCTAACTGATGTCTTCTAGAGCAACAACAAACTTTGAACAGATTTCACAAGCTTGGTAACCTGCATGTGTTAGAAGAGCCTTAGTACAGAGAAGGAAAGAAGAGACAATCCCCCAGCTTTCTGTTGTATCTCCTGCACAGGCAGCATTTCAAAGTTAAGGCATCAACAGGCATTACAAATCCAGCATTAAAATTCCAAAGGCCCAGGATATGAGGAAAAGTGATAGCAAATAATCATATTACCTCTGGCTCACTACACGCACACAGTTTCCTACATCGACATTCTCTGCATCCTGATTACAAAATTTTCAAGACAACAGTACAGTATCTTCCACAAGTACTAAGTCAACAAATTCACCAGCAAGTCAGTATTTCAGGCCAAGGACTTACTTCATTTTTTCAGCAAGGTTTTCTGTATTTTCACGGATTGTGTGTGATAACTGGGACACTGGGTTCAACATCAGATTGTCAAAGATTACCTAAAATGTGAAGACAGGAGAATTTTTAGCAAAAGCAGAATTTTATAAAACGGGAATTTTTTGTGCAGTAAATGATCTCCACTAAAACATTTTTGTTTGTGTGGATGATACTTGAAGTTCAAGGGAGATTAAGATGACATGCAGCTTTATTGCAGCACTTTGGCAAAAAGGTTAATACTAACTTGTTCAGACTTTTTCTAGAGACAGAGACACAGTTGTTTGCAGTAACATAAGTATTTAAGCATTTCTGAAGGAAAAGCATTTAAGACTTTCCAAGCCCCACAAAAAAAGCCTCCAAAAAGGCAAATCACAATGCAAGAAGCCCCACAAGCGGTCTCACTGAAACTATCTAATGCAACACATACGACTTCAAACCACCTTCACAGCCAGGTATCCCAGGATGTCGCATTCTGCTTTATTAAAAATAACAACAAAATACATTAAACCCCAAATATTCAAGTCCTGTGGCTCAGCAGAGCCTCCAGGCTTCTGCCAGGAAATCCCACATTAAGCTGGGGGCACTCTGAGGCTGAACCTTTTATGCAGCCTTGGCACCTCTCTAAAGAAGAGGAAGAGATTGCTTCAAACCAGTCACAGGACAGGATCAGTACCAGTGGCTCAGCCCACTGTCCCCCATATGTGCCTGTGTGAGTCACACTCCACCTCCAGAGTGGCTGTGCTGGAGCCAGCTCTCCCCTCCTGCCTGCACTGCCTCCCTGAAGCCTCTGCCCCAGCTCTTCCTTCCCACCACAGCTGGCAGGCAGAAAGCAAGTAGAAGCGACAGCCAGTGCTGGATCAGCAGATTTCTCCTCCTCCCTCTGGCACCATCACCCCACTACACCCCTCATCCCAACACCATCCCCAGCCTCAAGTTCAGGCCAGGCTTTCTCACCCTTTAGCATCACCCCAGTGATTTGCAGGTCACCCTGCTCTCTCAGCCCAGAAGAATTGCATCAAACTGCAAACGCTGGAGGGAGCAGTGCTCTCAGTCTGCAGGGCACAGCAAGCCAGCTGTGCCACAGCACCGAGCCCAGGTACACACAGCCCTCCTAAGGTCCAGATCCTGCCACTGTTGCTCCATGAGCAGCTCTAACCAGGATGCCAGCTGCAGAGCAGTAAGGTGCCATTAAACCATCAGTGCTTCAGATTTCAAAGTTGAGATGTTTGAGTTCTTCTCTAAAATAGCACTGAAATAGCCTAAAAAGGCTCTTACACTGAATGTATCCTCCCAAAAACAGGAGACCAAGACTCAGGTTTTACTGGCATTTTACACAAGAGAGGAAACTTCCAGTCGTCAGTACTGGCAAGAGGGGTGATTCTGTTACTCTTTTTTCTTTTTTAAACACTGTTTCTATATCCACAATGGGGCTGTTGAGAAGTGTGGGGGTTTTTTTTGAGTAGCCTCCTTTGGCAGCTTAGAAAGAACAAGTACACATACAGCAGCTTAAAGCAATGTCATATAGAAAGTAAAGAAAAAGGTGGCCTGCCTCCTCACGGTTTCTTGTCCTTGTTTTTCTTGAGGGATCTTCTTCTCTATTATCATTCATATTTTGGTCAAAATTCTTCAGTTCCACTGATCCCGGAGGCACTTTCTGGTAGTTCAGGCTTGCTTCTGGAATGTGCTGCACCAACTTGGAAATAATGAGTAATGTGTCATTATAAATTAGTAGGGAAAGGAGGCTCACAGGCACTCACTGCAGGTATTGCAGATTTTCAGGCAAGCCCGAGAGGAACACTGATTCATTTTAGTCTTGTTCAGACAGGTATGGGCTCATAAGCAAATTACTAGACCCCAATCCTGCGAGTGCCTACCCACTGGAGTCATACCACAAAACTCTGTGGGGCTCTTCTACTTTAAAATTTAGAGTCTTGAGCACATATTTAGAAAGTACTACGTCTTTTTTGAATTTAACTAACACTCAAAAAGGCCCTGTTTTCCCATATCTTATGTCTATATCAATGCAACATTAAAGACACACTCAAATTAATCAGAAACCATTTAGTGACACATGAAGAGATGAAAAAGCAATACAAAACCACTTAAAATGCAAATAATTAACAGGAAGAACAGAAACGACAAGACAGTTACTCCTGTTGGGTTTACTGACAAAAACTCTAAAACAAGTAGAAGAAATAACAGTGACAAGACAGAGATACAAAAATAATGGGATGGAAAGTGCACCTGAGATGGATATGCCAGCCGAAAAGATCTACGAGCAATCTGTGTTAAAACAGAAACAAAGAGATCAATGCTAGTGAATGACTGTGACAGCAAGTATCCAAGAGAACACAGGGTTTGGGGTTATTTGGGGTTGACATTCTCAAAAGTGCATTCCTGAGGACCAGCACTCGATGCCCACCCCCCATCATGCACTGAACCCCACGCAGATCCTGGTCACCAGCCAGTTCTGCTGAGGTGGCCTTGGGCAGCTCCGCAGTTACTCCAAACCAGACTGTTATGAGTGAAATCCAGAGCCCTCTGGGAAAGGGTTGAACATCCAGCCCAGGAGGCTCTTGGGTTGGCTAAGCACACAGCTCCTCTGAGGAAACCGTGTGCCATCCAAGGTCCAGGCTCCCCACACTCTATACAGCAGCACTTGGGTTATACACAGGCAGCAGGTGTGAGATTATGGTACAGGGGCACAACAGCCAAAATGTTTAGCTAATAAGCTTCCTTTCATCAAGTGCAGAATCAGTAAGTTAGGATGCTTGCAGCAGGGAAAGTGTCAGAAGGGAATGAGATATTCCTACAATGAGCAGGTCTCAGCACAACCAGCTGAAAACAAGGTAAGGACAGCACCTGCTCTACCATCACAGGAGATTTTTGTACATGACCTGTTCATTTCTCACGTTTTCTGTTCTGTTACACCCGTAAGTATTTCCTCTTGTTGTACCAACACTCATACTGAGTATGTTACACAACCACTTAACAAACTTAATTGGGCTCTTTAGTTTTTGTTATATCATCACCAACTTTTTTTAAGAAGACCTGCCAAAACAATTTTATGCAGGGCTAAAATTTGCAGAAGTAGCCAGTGATTTGGGATGACCCGACTTGACTGTGTGCAGCAGCTGAGGTTTAAGTTTGATGGCTCAGCTCTGCAAGAAAGCTGCATCCTGCAAAACCTACACACCCACAAACCAAGGCATCCCAAACAACCCATGGCTTTGGTAAACAGGAAACACGAAGGTTTCACCCTTGCTGAACTATTTTTTTTGTTCTGGTTCTTTTTTTTTTTTTTAATTTGCTTAATTTGTAACAGTGCTTAGCCCTGTATGCCAAGAATCTATGTTATCATGACCTATACAGCTGAGGCTAGAAAAACAAAACCAAACCACCCCAAACATGCACTGGGGAAACGGAAAACCTCTCTGGCAAAAATCCAATCCAGCATTGAACCTGAAAGGACAGAACATGAAGAATAAGATTTAAATCTAAGGCTCCACCCTAATTTATAAGAGGATACTCTTAATTTAATCTTTCACCAAGCGTCTTAATGTAAGTAATTTAAAAAGCAGCTCATCTGAGGCTGAGAAATGCTGTGCCACACACTGGGCCCAAATGATATTTCTGGTACAGCATTAAACACTCAGAGGTGATTCCAGTATCAGTACTTATTTTTCCTGCATTTTCCCCCACTTGTTTGGAATAGATATAAATATTTAGTACTAGAATGCAGAATGGCACACAACACTGCATGAGCCAGAGCAGCATAAGAGACAGCCACACACAGCATACTTTTCTTATTCACATAATCCCTTTTATCAGACATTTCAATCTATTACTATTATAACCATGATAGCTATTTTTCATCACTATGTCCTTTCCTAGAATATTTAATATAAAGTTGTTTATTCACAGTGCTTAGAATCACACACACTGATCTTCAGATATTTCCAAGCAACTTCCCTGCATCCAGCCAAAATTATTAATTTAGCACAGTTTCAACAACACTTAGACTGCGGGCAGCAGGTGTGGTGGTGCACTGGTGCTGAATGTGGTCCAGTACCAAAGATCAGGTGTCCGTTTATTAAACTCACATCAGTTTATATTGTTGGTATTCATAACAAGACCCCCAAGCTGCACTGCTTAGGATCCCAAGTTATTTAGGATCTGGCTCCACATTTCAGCACTGCCAGCAGAAAGCCCAGATGGAACCTGCTCCTGGCTATCGCTAACCTAAGGCAGCAACACTGATGCACCGTGGCATTTTGGGTGTAACCCTAATGGCCTGACAGCTACTGGCCCTGCTGAAATCATGCTGATATCCACTCCTATTCAGAGTAAGCCTCATTAGAAGCCTTTAGAGTGTTTTCAGCGACTACCTGAGCACACCAAAGGTTATGGCTCCTGATCTGTCTTCACAGGCTGCCATCAGTGCTTTGTCCTTTATAGCACTGTAAGATCTCAAAAACTGCTCTAGCAGTAGGTACTGCCAGCATACTCCTTACAGTGTGACCATCCTGCATTTGCTCTCCCGACTGTTGTGAGGGACTGACTGGCATGTCCCACATAGCAGCACTGAAAAGCCACAGAGAAATCCTCACCCAGGTCCAAGCAGTCCTGGGTTTGTGATTCTGCCATTCAGCATCACGCTTTGGAGCCTTTCATTTCGCACAGAGCAGAAACGCTGTTTTGCAGGTGTCATCCTCTAGCAGCTGGGAACATCCCTCTGTATGAGATGACTTATGGTTGAACCCTTCAGTGGCACTCCACAGAAAAAATAGGTGTGCTGCTCTTCCTCCCCTGCTTTTCTGAAAGCAAGCGGGAGCTGAGTAAAATGTTTCACTTGCAAGTCAGAAGTACAGTAAGCATGTCACCTTTACTGCTTGAAAAGAAGAATACAAAAGGCAGCTTGGCAGGCGTGGCACTTGCAAGGAAACAAAGCAATAAAACACTTTATCTCAGAGCCCGCAGTTATTGCGAAACA
The DNA here is from genome assembly GCA_013400655.1 of Mystacornis crossleyi. NCBI lineage: Eukaryota > Metazoa > Chordata > Aves > Passeriformes > Timaliidae > Mystacornis > Mystacornis crossleyi. Next base: position 196,439 of record VYZQ01039884.1, read on the forward strand.
TTTGTGCACTTCGGCGCCAAAAGGCCCCGGGAAAAACCCCTCCCTGAGCAGGCTGCAGCTGACCTCAATTTAGCACAACCACAGCCACACTCGCCTGATCTTCTGGGTATCTCCCTGAACTTCTGCTTTGCACCTCCACTGCTGATCACAGCAGGGTCACGAGGCCTCCAAGGACTCTCTTGGCAGAGTAACAGGTTTGGTCTCAGCTCTGAACCCTGCCTAGGGTGGGTCTGCAATTCTCACAACAGTCAAAGACAACAGGGGGCCAGGGGAACCATCTGAGCAGCAGAGAGCTGTGTATTTTTTAAGCCCACACTGGTGGTACACAAGAGGGAATTTGGATTTAAACAGTAGCAAAGGCAAATTTGCTTTGGCAGTTGGAGCCTCCTGGTGACTTTGCAGCCAAATTTGAGCTGAGCTGGTCCCTGCACTGCAGCACTGGTGAACCCAGTTAAGAAATTGCCTCTCTCCTCTCCAGCCCAGCACAGACAAACTGTGCTACACAGTTTGGGAGGAAGCCACAGCTTCACTGAAGGGCAGGGGGACAGCACTTCCCAAGCTACCTGCCTACCTCCCTGCCCAGCTCCCAGAGTCCTTGCCCTCCTCCATCAGTACTGAGATGGAGGGAAGGGATTCAAGCAACACCTGCACAGCATTTCAGCAGTCTTGGCAGAAAGGACACAGCAGAGGTATGAAACACAGCTGACACAGAGAGTGCTGCCAGGGCACATGGGTCAGTGCCTTGTGTGAAACAAAGAGGAAGGCTATGGCTCCCTGGCACAGCAGCACAACACATCCCCTCCATCCTGTTCCTCAGATGCAAATTTCAGCGACCAAACTCCAAATAGAAGCCTTGAGAGCCTTAGGAAATAGTATGTTTCCATGTGTTGCAAAGCTGGCCCTGGCACAGCGGACAAAATAAAGAGCACTCTAAATAGGCTGCAGTTGATCTTTCTGGTGGTGCTTTTTAGGAGGACAAGGAATGAGAGTTTCTCAATGCTGCAACAACGGGGGATGCTGCCCTGGTCTCCCACCACAACCATGCCCCATGTACTTACTAGCACTGAGAGGCAGAGGTTTCTGTGATTCCAGACCTTACCTCTTCTCTCGCGGATATGGTGGAAGCAGGAGTGTTGGGCACAGAGCTGAGGGAGGTGCTTGGTCCCGTCCCCGAGGAACTCTGTGAGTCCCCATCTCCAGCAACATCATGAATCTCTCGGGCAAGGATGGCCACATCCTTCACCAAGGTTTGGCTGAGCCTAAAGCACACGCAGTGAAGCAGAACCATTAGGACATGGTCTAGAGCACACCTACAACACATAAAATATAAAAAGAGGAGCCACAAAAGGTTTGTGGGAGCTATAACCTCTACAGAGGCTAGGGCAAGCAGGGTTTTTTGGGGTGCCTTGGCAGGGTGATGAGGAACATTCTGGCTGCATACAAAATAAATCCACTTCCTTCCTGAATCCAGCTTCAAAGTGGAGAATTTATATCAAGCAAATTCTAGTGACTAACACTGCCAGAAAGTATTGGACACAATCTGTAAAGAAATTTTATGTTATTTCTTCCCCACCCATCTACTCTACTTCTTCCTCTTGTGTTTTTTTTTTTAATACAATACAGTTAATTTTTCTTCTTTGGACTTCGTTGTTTTCCATTAAAAAGTCTATACAGGGGTTAAAAACTTTTTTCTTTTTTTATTTGAAGAAAAAAACCCTCAATTTCTCTTTCCTTTTCTTTTCCTATGGTTGGTAGACTGAAAATCACAATATGCCTCCACATTGTCCAGAAGAGCTGAGTGATTATGAGGGTAAGCATGGCATACCTTAGAGGGATCTGGTTTTCAGAAACCAAGTCTTGCAACTTCAAGCCCTGTGACAGGTGTCCAGTTAACACTCAGTGTTGGCAGCACCTTGCTCTACCTGCTCTAGAGCTCAAAAACAGTTCCTAAGTCTCTGGATTGTTGGTAGCAGAGCTTTAAAAAATCCCTTCAGACCAGAAGTAGCTGTTGTGGCAATTTTAAAGTAAAGTTTCCAAGAGAAAAAAAAATCTTACAGCTAGTCAGCTTCATCTGAAACACACTGTCTTCTTTTAATGGAAAAAAAACCAAAACCAAACCAGCCAACCAAAAAAACCCACCCCATCCAATAAAAAAGAGGTTATCATGGAATATTCCAAGTTGGAAGGGACCCACAAGGAAAACAAGCAATGTGATAAAACTGTCAGTTCATCAAAACATTTCCTTGGAACAAAAATGCGTAGTTGAACTAATAAAACGCAGTTTGAGCTGCCTGAGTAAGGTACCCCCCTCTTTGTGCTGGTTTGGATAGAGCTGTCACCAAACACTTCCATTATGTGATTCACTACTGTAAACAAGTAGCATTTTCCCTTTTAACTCTCTCCGACTCCTCTAAACCCCTCCCAGTTAATTCGGGAGCAGCAAGGGAAATCAGAACTGCAATTACCAGACAGAGCCCTGCACCGTGCAGCGCCAGACGAGTCTGACGCAACCCTTTATTTATAGCTGCTGTGAGCCGGAGCGCTCCCCAGCGCTGGGAACGCTGCTGGGAGGCAAGCCGGCATCTCGCACACACACGCTTCGTGCGGCATAGGTAGAGCAGCCTGGTTTGAAGGCTGACACACTTTCCAGCAGCCTGACAGCAACTTTCAGGCAAGAAAAACCCTCTCGAGGTGAGTACAGCAGCGGCAAGGGCAATGTGGCCAAAAGTAGACACAAGGCAGCTTCCTCAGGCAAAAGTATTTCAAGTATGGCCAGTACAATGGAAGACCAGTATTTCTGGAAAGTTGGCATAACACAGTTGCGTATTAGAGATGACAAACCTCAAATGTCGCTGTTTAAAAAAAGAAACTATTTGCTTTATTGCTGAGGTCCTCCAGGCAACCATCAGACCACCAGTACACAGCAAGTCCCAGACCCAGGGACATCAAGCTAAGCAACAACTCATTTATATATAAGGTCTAGACAGATTTGGGTTCAGTTGTGCCAAGCAAAGAGGTTTCTGCCCTGCAGCGATTTCTTACTGCTCCCTCACCAGCTTCAGGCAAAGCTTCAACAGTTTATATATCCAGTCTTTGCTAATCCATTTGACTTCCCCTGCAGAGGATTAGAACAGTTCACACCAACCATGCCACACACACACACCTGTGACTTCCAGCAGAGAGATAGGCAGGTATAAACAGTTAGACTTCCCACAGCCTGAACAAGAAACTAACCAAGAGAAAATGCCCTGCACCTTGGCCTTTTCTAGACACAAGGTACAACCAGCACATCCAAGCTGTAAAGGTTCATGAAAACCTTCCAAGTCAATGTTCAGATATAAAGGAGATGTGGGCACACAAACAAAGGGAGAGAGCCTCTTCTTCTACCCCCATACCTGGGTTAGATTTGAACACCAAGGAGAAAACAACCTATTTCCAACATGTGGGTTAACAGATAAAGCCCCACCTCACCTGGCTATTTCTGCTATCTCTGCTGTTTGTGCCATGAAGTTGTAGGGGTCAGGGTTGTCATCAAAATCTTCATCGTCATCCGTTTCTCTGCCGTTGTGCTTCTGCTTGCCCAGCCCAGAGCCACGTATTCTCGGTGTTTGTGTGGCTGTTGAAGTATGGGAGCGTTTGTGTTTAGGGGAGCTGTGATTTGAGCCATATTCCTCCTCCGAAGTAGAAGTGTAATCTGAACCCTGTGGTCTCCGCCTTGATGCTTATAAAAAATGAATTGGTTTCAGACTGAGGACAGTAGTAAAGAGTAACTACAAAAGGCTGAAAGGTAACACAAAACTAGCCCAAGAGCACAAGGAAAGTAGAGTTTCTGTGCAGATCTTAATTTAAAACAGCACGTTCTCTGAGCTTATTTCAAAGTTGAGCCCCTCTATGGCTCCCATTCACTGTACAAATTTGGAGTAGGAAATTCCAATGGAAAATCATAATGACTGTGTTAACGACTTTGCTGCAGTAAATTATTACCACAGACTTGGCTTTCCATGCACAGAAGCTCTGTGTGTAAGTAGCACACATTTCAGACTCCTCATAGTCCCAAAGAAGTCCTTTTCTAAAGAGAGCCCAATTTTCAAGCCTGCAGATACCTTTCTAATTAGCTGCAAGTACAAGCAGAAGGAGAAGTTTTTGAGTGAAGAGTAGACTGTGGTGCTTGGTGTTATTTGCAGGAGTCCACACCTCCATGTTCACCTCCTGCCTCACAGTTCACCATTAATGACACTCTACAAGAAAGAGTGTTCACGCAGTCATGATTGGCTCCAAGCCCCAGAGCCAAGTGGAAGCTGCCCACTTCTCCCAGCTTGTTCTGCAGATCTGTAGACATCCAGGTCCCCCTTGCATGGGAAATGTCAAGGTGTCCTTATTTGAAAACTGGGCTCCCAATGTTTGCTGCCTCACTATACTCTCTACAGGTACTGCTTCATTCTCTTCTGTCCTTCCCTGGAGAATGAAGACCCACCAAACACAGAACCAGACAAGTTATTTAGAATTACAACACCTAAAGACTTCACTGTGTTACCAAGACTATCCTAACACTGAAACACTACACGTGAATTAAGCCAGCAGCATGTATCATACAAACAAAACCAGCTAATTTGGCGTGTAAGATGCAGGTAGAAACTACAGATAATTACCATATAATGAAAGAAGAATTCCTAGACATTGCTATCTCACCCATAGCTACAAGAATGCCTTGGCTGAGAAGATATATATTTATAAAAATATAAAAATTTGCCCATATTCAATTAGTAGAGTTGTGTTTGGTTTTTTTTAATGCAGTTTTAGAATCAAGAGGTCACCCAGCCACTGAACAGCAATTTTAAAATGATGAGACTGATTCTCCATCTCTGTACGCCAAGGGAAATCAGAATCAGCTCCTTCAGTATCATTTCAATTACCCTGAGTAAACAAATCACATACATAGAGGAGCAGGGAAGACAGGCCCTTAGCTNCACTGAAACACTACACGTGAATTAAGCCAGCAGCATGTATCATACAAACAAAACCAGCTAATTTGGCGTGTAAGATGCAGGTAGAAACTACAGATAATTACCATATAATGAAAGAAGAATTCCTAGACATTGCTATCTCACCCATAGCTACAAGAATGCCTTGGCTGAGAAGATATATATTTATAAAAATATAAAAATTTGCCCATATTCAATTAGTAGAGTTGTGTTTGTTTTTTTTTAATGCAGTTTTAGAATCAAGAGGTCACCCAGCCACTGAACAGCAATTTTAAAATGATGAGACTGATTCTCCATCTCTGTACGCCAAGGGAAATCAGAATCAGCTCCTTCAGTATCATTTCAATTACCCTGAGTAAACAAATCACATACATAGAGGAGCAGGGAAGACAGGCCCTTAGCTTTCAGAACTGGTAACTTTGATTATCCTGATGTTATCTGTGACTTTCACAGAAACCTAATTCATATGGCCCAACAATATACTGGCATTTCTTGTCTCACGGCCAGATAGTTCACGCTGTTCCTCCGCTAGCGAGATTAACTTTCTCCCACTGGGAGAGTTGGGAAGTCCTGTGGTTAGCTAAACACTAAGAACTCCTGGAATAAATCAGCCACATCTGCCTCCTTATCCCCTAGGCTTGACACTCAAAGCTTTCACGGGTTGTTGTATCATGCTAAAAAAAGTCTTGATGGCACAGTGCAATAGTCCAGTCTAACAACACGTCACTCTTGTTGCAGGAAGGGAGTTCTAGCTGCTGATTTGCTATGTCTATAACAGCATCAGTATAGGAACATGCATCACACGACAGCAAGCATGATGAAGCACAAAATACACCAGCGTGTAGTTACAGCTCGCACAAGGTTCACAATCCTATCAAGGAATTAGGAGGTTAGTATTTTAAGAGTAACTAGTTCAGAGGAAGGATTAGCATCATCTGCTGTAACTATGGACAAGGAAAGGTGTTAGCATGCTGCTACAGAGCTGTGGAAATCAAAAACCAATTCATTTAAATAAAGAACTGGCCAACACTTATCATTTTTCTCCGAATGATTTGAAGCCTGTGGTCCAAAGGCAGAGGGAGTGCAAAGAGTGCCTCCTGTTCGGAAAACTCTGACCACATTATCTTGCTTTAAATTTGTTATTGTTTAACAAGAAGTTAATAATAGCATCATCTCAAAAAAGGCGAGAGAAGAGACTGTACATACTCTTTTAGCCTTATCACATTCTGATTTACATGCATATACACGTGTATAAGAAAAAAAAAAATCACTAAAATTAAAGGTGAAGCTGAATGCACTAAAACAATCCAAATCAAAACAAGCAGCAAATAACATTTTTAGCATGCAATAAAAATGAATACTGCAAGAGGGATAAATACTTCAGCTGTATGAAAATATATTAAGGGACACACACATCCAGAACTCCAAGACCCCTTACCAAATCACGNATAAGAAAAAAAAAAATCACTAAAATTAAAGGTGAAGCTGAATGCACTAAAACAATCCAAATCAAAACAAGCAGCAAATAACATTTTTAGCATGCAATAAAAATGAATACTGCAAGAGGGATAAATACTTCAGCTGTATGAAAATATATTAAGGGACACACACATCCAGAACTCCAAGACCCCTTACCAAATCACGGAAGTGCTGAAAATAGCATTCCTCTCAACAGGACTGAGAAATCCAGTCAAAGGGATCCTTCCTGTCCCTAAAATCATTCCTAAAATCCTAAGCAAACACATCTGTTTTGCCACATCCATGGCAGGTCAAGGACTACAGGCATAGGCCTGAACTTAGACCAAAGGTTTCAGGGACAATCTCCCATTACCAATTACCATCCTAAAGTTGTCAGCTGAATTGTCCCCACCTCTTTCTTAACTGAAGGCTGATTTCGATATGACAAATTCTGATATTCCAAGGGTTTGTTGAGCGCTCAGCTACAGGGCAGTGTAGTCCCCACACCTCTGCCTGGTGAGAATCATGACTGCAAACCTGCCTTAGCTATGCCGAAATTGAGTGAAAATACACAGAAGTGTCAATCTCTTGGGGTAATCAATGTGCAGTGTACAGCTCTGTATTTACATTTACAGGAAGAACAAGGGAACAGCTTTCACAACACAGGGACATTTATTTCTTATTCTCCTGTTTCAGATGCCTTCAAACCGGCTACCTTGGACATCAGCTGTCATCAACACCATTATAAGCTCTTTGGGAAAAAACTTTGAATCTTACAAGTAAAACAGAACAGAATTTCTTGTAGCATTAGAAAGGGATTAAATTCTATCTTTCAGACAAAAATATGGCAAACTGTCAAATGGCAACTGGTTATTCAAAAAACAAAACCACTGGAGAAAAAAAGAAAAGTAGCTATTTGTAGTATCCTCACAGACATCACCACAATACCATCTCACTGACTGTGAGAGTGCTCTGATGTCGCCAAACCCACAGGAAATCTCAACATCCGTGCTGCTCATTAATGCAGACTTTTGCACTCACCAAGGCAGCACCTGTACTACTGTGATACTAATCCTTGGCAGTCATGTGCAGCCTTTAAGTCAGAAACAGGGGAAGAGGGGACAAATGTAAAGCAGGAACACTTACAGGATGATGAGGAGGAATACTTGACACTGCTTGAACGGGTCCTGCTGAAAGGCTGCTTGGCAGAGGCAGCGGCCGCCGTTTTCCTGGCTGCAGCTCTCACCTCCGAAACGCCTGTCTTCCGATAGGACTCCGCGCTGCGGCCCGAAAACCCCGTCCTCGACTGCGCTGTCTCCGAGTCACTGGGCACTGTAAATGAACCTGCCCGTTTCCTGGGCATGGCCAGGATGTCCAAACGGGAGAGCTTCTTTGTCTCCGTGGGCTGCTTGGTGCCCTGAGCGCTGCTGTCAGGGTTGGAGGCTGTTTTCTCGGCATCCACGCATTCGTTGTCCGAAGCATCTCCCAGCCGGGCCCGGCGTAGCTTTGAGGCCCTTGTGGGCCGTGGGGTGGATAAACTGTTGGACCGGGTGAGAACCTGCTGGATTTTCTGCACATTCGAGGTCGTTTTGCTCTGGTCCTCCTTGGTGGCCTGAGTGTAAGGTTTCCTCCTGGGAACTGGCCGGGTTACTGAGTGCTCATGGTCAGACACAACCGCATCCGGGACTGGCAAGTAGGGTGAGTTTGAACTTCTCTCGTCATCTGTGAAGTCAAGTGACCCTCGAGTCCCAGCACTCCGCTTCATCTGGAAGCGTTTGGCAGCCTCTGCTCGGTTTGGTGCCTCTGGTGCTTGTGTTTTCCTCTTCTCCGTCAGCCTGTCCCGAGCGCTGGGCTGCCCACACTGGTCCTGGATGGATGGTGTCGAGGAAGATTTCTCCTTCTGCAAGCTCACGATTGCTTTGCGTTTCGGGGCACTTGCTGGGACGTTTTTGCCACTCACCAAGCTGACTGTGCTGGCAGTGTCTACATCCGAGTCCCCTGACAAGGAGTCCTCCAGCTGACCAGCAGTTTCCGAGGGCTCCAGCTGTTGGCTTTGACCAAGCAATTTGGCTTCCAGTGCTGCCAAGGCAGTTTCAGTGTCCTTAAGCAGAAGATGAGTGTCCTGATTAAAGTCCATACGAGTGGACCGAACAGCCTCTAAATCTTTAAGCAGAGGGTGACTTGAAATATGTGGGAGTTTATTTTGAGGAACACCACTACTTGATTTATCTTTGGTAAAACTTTCCTGTCTAACAAAAGATGCTGTTTCCTTTCCTGACATGTTTTCTGGATCTTGAGGAAGACTCTGATGAAGGGAAATAACAACTTTTCCAGCCGTGTTTATATAAGCACTAACATCTTTGACCGGTGGCTTTCCAGAAACTGGTGTGCCAGCACACTTGAAGGAAAACTCTGGATCCTTGCTGTCCTTGTCTGCTCGAGCATGGGACACACTCAGAGAGAGCTTGGAGGGAACCGCCGCATCACTGCTGTCATCACCAATGTAGAACGAAGTAGAAACTGGCTCACTCACAGCTCTCACATGAGAGATCTGGGAGGCTCCTGGCTGCCGGCTCTCTGATCTATTGTCTTCCCCCATCTGCTCTAGCATTTTGCCATTCTCTTTGTATTTCTTGCCTTTTTCCGTGCTGAAGCCATCGTCAGATCTGCTGGCATCACTAAGGCTATCCGGATCCAGGTCTTCTTGGATGAAGAGGCGGCTGCTGGAATCGCCGTAAGCTTCCATGCAGTGGTCCTTCACAACGGTTCTCTTGGTAACCTCAGAATAGGACTCCTGGCGCACCAGGACCGTGGGAGGGGGGCTGTCTGATTTATCGCTTGGTGGAAGCTGGGGAAGAAGGCGTCTTGTTCTCGAGGGCACAGAGTTTTCTGTTTCCCCAGGTTTTGGGGGTACCCCACTTTCTGAAGAGAGTTAAGTAGAAAAGAATCAACTACTGTAAAACTGTGCCACTTATTTATTTATTTGTTTAGGAAGAGCTTGATCCTGCAAAGTGCAAGCCCACAAAAGCACTCACAAGATGTGCTTAGAACTAAGGTTTTATTTAATATGAACATCAGCAGGGCCTGGCTGGTCCCTGCTCTCTCAGGTTTATCAATACAGACATTAAACTTAATTCCTTTGCTGAATCACACTGCTCAACACCTTCCCTTCTCAAGGCAGTATGTCAGATTCATTCTCCCATAATATACCTCTCAGTACAAGCACTATAGAGGATAATGACATTGCTGGCATGTAGCATCAATCAGGCCACAGGAATGAGGTGAAAAGCCATCAGACATCAGTGATGCCGTGTTTTAAGTGCCATTATGAACAACATTGCCCATTTCACTAAAGAGATGGCGTTTTTCACAGTACAAGTTCTCCTACACTTATATCCCAGAGCAAAGTCCCAGGAGAAAGACCCTGTAATAATCAAGAGGCTCTGAATTAGAGCTCACTGCCCCAGCATGTGTGGGCTTATCAGCAGGGACACACTCCATAGAAAGAGTGCTCCTATTTCTCCCATGCTGATGGCCAGGCCTCCATATCTGATACCACCTTTAAATACCAGGATAACTGGTTATTTGGCTATGGTAATAGTACAAGCACTCCAGGAGTCAGGCATCCTATACAGTGTGAAAACAGTGGCAATGATCTCTGAAACAAAGGTTTCTTCTAATCTTTATTGGATCTATCTATAGCTGTCGATGGCAAGAAGGTATTAACAAGTAATTCCAACCAAAAAAAAAAAAAGAAAACATTTGCAAAAACCAACAAAGTGCTTTTTTCCTTTTCTCACGTACCAAGAGGACCACAGGGTCTGTAAGGTGTCTTCCAAGTTATGATGGGAGTCTGATGTCCTCCAACTTCCTTTCTCCCCCACCATATCTAGTTTCCTATGCTGATCTCCACCCTGTAAACCTGCCACTCAACAGCAAACCCCAGAATAGACTAAACTCTCAGCACAGCCAGACATGGGAGAAGCACACAAAAAACATGCAAGTCAGGAACTAACTCCAAGGCTACGTGCAGAGGGCTCTCATCTGGTATCATAAGGCAGTCTAAGGAATCACAGCTCAGGGCTAGTTAACACCCAAAGCCCTTACAAGCTTTCTCCTTCCCAAGTTCCCTTTAGTCATGTCAGACCTAATATTTAAGAACCTCTTGAATAACTCCAAAATGCAAACCAGATGCTCTCTCTATCTTCAATCCACTGGGAACAATTCACTCCGTGCTTCCAATCTCCAACTACTGTAGATAGAACAGATAATAAGCTACAGCCAGATGCACAGATGCCCCTAATTTCAGTTTTTTCTATCATCCTTGTTTAGATTCAGCTACCCTCAAACGCAGTGTCAGATGAGACTTACCTGTACTTCCATCACCCTGCGCAGAGACAGATCCAGAGTCAGAGTAACTGTCCGCAAGGCTCGCCCACCTCGACACCCACTTCTGACTCCCTTGAGATGCTGCAGGCATCTACAACAAGGTGGGGAAGACGAGGTCAGAGAGTGGGTTTGTACACCAAGTCCTAGCCACAAAATCTCTCTTCTCATACAGACATCACTCAGTCTACTCAAAATGGAAATCAAGCTACACATCACATTTACATCCAGACAGACAACCCATCTAAACCTCCATGATCCCAGGAAATCCACCTGGACTGCCCGTACCTGCGCTTCAGCCTGAGACCCGTTCACAGCTTTCGAGGAAAATGCCTGGAGCAAGGGTGACTTCTGACTAGTGCCATTTTCACTGATTATATGCTGAGAACCAGAGTCATCTTTTTCACCTTTAATTATTGGTCTAAAGGCTGAAGAGATTCTGGAAAATTCGGGTGACTCAAGAACGCCAAAAACCTGAAAATATGTTTGCACAGGAATATTAAAATGCAAGAAAACAGAAAAACATTAGGCAAAAATCCAAATCTATGAAACATTAGTCACACACAAACTATGATCCCAAGGGGCCAGAAACACTTGCCAATGCTTCCATGCAAACTGTGTAAATCATTTTCTTCTGTACTCCACAGTAGCAGCTTCAAATATACTTAATCACAGAATTTCACTCACACCCACCTTTCCTCTCACCCCCATTATTTAGGGGTGTTGCCTTTAACAACAGACTCTCACTGAAAAGGAGTCCCCTTTCAGCCCAGAGAAATTTAGGATGAGTGTCAGAAAAGCTATTTACCAGCTCATTCATGAAGAA
>VYZQ01039886.1:2522-16990 GCA_013400655.1 Mystacornis crossleyi
GTGTGGTGGTAGTGAGAGAGAGACCGCGGCGCGCAGTGAAGGAAGGAAAAAAAAAAAAAAGAAAGAAAAAACCTCTATAATCCCAAGTTTTCCAAACAACATAAAGGGAACTTCAAAGACAGACGTGGTCAGTTTTTATGTGTTGGGTTGGTTCAGTGATTCTTTCCTTTCTTTGTTTACAAGGGCAGCCAGGCTTGATTCCAAGGCTGAAAAATAAAAGGCCACATTGTTCAACCAGATTCTGGATTTTTACAAGAAATTTCCTCCTTCCCAGTGGGGCAATTAACTGCTTCATTTCTGGCTCTGCCAGTACCAAAACATGCCGCCAGGCCTGTGAAACTCAGCAGAGGTCAGTTCCTGCCAAAACACGGCTCTGCTTCGGAAACAAGATGTACTATGGAGATGCTATTGTCCCATTAAATCCAACCAGCGATCCAGGACTGGTTGTTTCTGGGGATTTTTTTGCAGGGAAATAAAAGTCCGTCGGGAAAAATACCTGGTAGGCACTTAGCTTAGGAACATTGGACTGTGTATTCAGGGCGATTCGAGTGGGATTTCAAACCAGCAATTAGCAATGGGAAAACAGCAACAGTTTCAAATGATCTCTTCCGGATTGATTTGGAAGGTTATTTCATGCTAAATGAATAGCAGCAGGAAAGAAGATGAAAAGGGAAGAAGGAAATCTGGACAAATTATTTTTTTCCCTTTGAGGAAACAAAATTTCTCCCTTTTTAGGAAAAAGCTCAGCTGCAGCGTTGAGGGCAGAACAAACTGCTCGATACCAGCACCTGAGAAACGGGAAGTGCCAACAAAGGGATGCAGGGAGACATACTGGGTCCACATAATTCCCACCCAAATTCATTCACCCCCAGCAGACCCCTTCTGGTCTCCATAGGCCCCAACACCACAGCATGGAGCGAGGCCCACAGGCTCAGCAGATCTGTGTGATCTTGAGCCCCTTGGTGGGCCCAAGCAGGGAAGGAAGCCACATCCCTGAGCCCCACCTGGGCTTCACCAGCCCTTTGCTGGGTTTTAAGGGTGTCCCAAATGCTAGGCCCATTGCAAGAACATTTTGGGAGGCAGGAGCTGCTCTGCACCACCAGTCAGTGTGTATTTAAGTGCTTGGCTGACCTGAAACCCATGGGAGGAAGGCGAGGATCCTGACCGAGTCTGTGGCTGCCCTGGCAGTGATGCTCAGCTCAGGATCATGGGACCTGCAGGCTGCCTTTTTCTGGATCACTGGAGCTGAGTTTCGATGCTGGTGTCTCATTTTTAACTTTTCCCTGTAGTAATCCTGTACATGTCGAACATAACCTGTAAATATGTTCTTCTGTAGCTTTAAATACAATTAAAAGGAATTTATTTTAAAATAGGCAAGAGACACTGAGGACACAGAGTTGGCATCAGACTGATGTTATCAGACATAATTAAATGTGCCAACTGCAGAAGAAGAAAGGGCATGGGTTTAACCTGGCAGCCTAATCTACTGACTATTTGTCCCTTTTTAAAAATTGTGCATGAATTTTCTAAGTGAGTAGCCACCTGCTTTGACCTAAGGGTTTAGAGCACTGGTTACTCTCACCAGCCTCACTAATTTAAACCCCCTTTTTTTCAAATCCCACTTGTGGGATTTACGAGTCACTCATTTAGGTAGTTTATTATCTAAAAATCACTGACTTATTTAAAGTGATGGGGAAGTTCAGAGTCCTTCCTCCCTCTGATCTTGGGTCCCCATAGTGATTTTCTACTCAGTTTTGTCCAAGAGATGAATTGTGCAGAGCAGCAACAAAGCAGGAACATAAAGGGCTCAAATGTTCTTATCTGGAACCTGTGTGGCCCACCTGACCATTATTTTATCAGGAATCTGAGTGAGCCCTGGTTTATTTTTAGCCCTTCAGATCTTTCTGCACAAAGGGTTAATAAAGACACAAGCTGGGCAACAGGAGGAGGAGGAAGAGGAGGGCAGAGGTGTGGGAATGGAGCAGGTCTCTGACCCTCCTGGGGACCTTGCTTCGGACACACCAGCTAAAGGAAAGGGAGGAAAAGAAACAAGTGAGAAAAGACCTGCCAAGCAATGCTGGCCAGACAGGAAAAAAAAAAACAAAACAACAAACCAATGGCCCAGAGCTGATTTGCATTTGTATTGGGCACTTGGGGAATACGGATAAAACACTCTTTATTTTTCAGGGGAATTCAGGGAATATCAGTAGCAACATCCGTGCATGAGCACAGAAGGGGAAATAGAGGTAATAGAAGTATTTTGGTAATCTTTTCTTAGGCAGTAACAGTGATAACATCAGAATAACACATCTCTCACCCCTTTTTCCTGGGTCCCATCAAGAAAAGCAGCACAGGCACAAAATTACAGTCACTTCTGGCTGTGGCTGTGTAGGAGAAGTCCAGGAGAGAGGTTAGATGGGGTGGGGGGGAGGTCACCAGCAATGTGTTGCTAAACTGTGAACAAAAGGAAGGGCCCCGGGTCTAATACCAGAATGTCCCCATACCTGCCGTCATCAATGCCTGCAGTGCTCTGTGGACCTCCTGTCTGCCTGATGGGCATTGGCAGTGTAAAAGCAAAGCAGAACTGAAAACTGAAGAAGACCACTGGTCAAACATTGAAAAAGGTCAAGAAAGAAGTTGTGGCCAGTGAAAAAAGTTGTATGGCTGAGCTGCTTCTTAAACCTCAGGCTCTGTCTCCTCACCATGGGTGTAGGACACTCTCATCTATCCTAGTTGCCTCTGGTTCCCAGCCCATCTGGGAAATCCCATCTGCACGTGTTTCCTTAAATCAAATGAGTTGGGTTGGAAGGGACATTCAAAGACCATCTAGTCCATTCCCCTTGCCATGGACAGGGGCATCCTTCTCTAGATTGCTCAAAGTCCCACCCAACCCGACCCTGAACGCTTCTAGGGATGAGGCATCCACACAGTTACGAGGTTGTCCCTCCCTGCACTGCCCTGCTGGGCTTCTCTCCAGCCTAGTGGTTTTGCAGGTTCCTAGGCACCTCTCCTTGGCAGACGAACATTTATCAGCTGCTGGACCTCTGCTTCATCCTGATTTAGTTACACAGACATCTGGATTCTATCCAACTTACAAAAAAGCAGTGAATTGGCCGTGGTCACTGCTCACACGCCAGGCAAGCCCAGTGGAGAACGAACTTGGCCACCAGTGCACCAGTCCAGGGTATTGCCTACCACTGGGCAGCTCCACATGGCCAACTTCTGTTTGCTACACAGTTTGGTGGAGATATACTCATTTTGCACTTTTAAGTGACAGAAAGGACCACTGAGTTCATCTCATACCCCAAGTCAAAGTGTTGATGCCACTGTTCCTGTAAAACCCTGATGCTGCGGCCAGAGAGATGCTCCAGGAGGGCTCTGTGCAGAGCAGGGCACCTCAGGCATGATGGTCACTTCCCGGTCAGTGGAGGTGATCCATCCCTGAGACACGTGGTGAGTGGATCAAGCAAGGACACAGGCCTACCACCTCAGGGAGTGCCTGAGGTACCAGCCCAGCTCCACCACTGTGTTACAGGAACAGCCCTGGGGCTAAGGAACTTCTACTACAGGCCAACATCTGCTATTTATCCTTGGCATAACAGCCAGGAATAGCTCTGATGCTCTAAAAGCCCTGGAGAATCACTTACCCTCATGGTTAGATAAACTGTGGGCTCCTCTGCATGAGGAAGGATCAGAACCAGGAAGGCTCTGCTCGGCGCTTTGTTAGCCATGTGTACCACATCAAAGCAAGGTAGCAAGTAGACCTCTGCTGTCGTTTCCCAGCTGAGAAACAACTCAGGGTTACTTCAGGCTTGCTTCCCTTCAGGCCTTCCCCACATCATTCCTTATTGTGCGTTTGCAGTCACCTTTAGAGCAAACAGAGCTTCAGCTAGGAGAGGAGGGTTCAGAAAACCCAACCTGGTGTTACGAAATTATTTAAAAGTGCAGCTGTGCCAATGCCACCCTGTGGACATTTGCACCTTCTGGCACCCACAGGCCAGGGTCCATGCACCTTGCAGAAGGCACCGCCCTCTACACCCACTTGCCAATTTCCTATGCATCCTTTCTGTCCAGGAATTCTCCGTTCACCAAAAGATGTTTTTGCTGCCATTTCCCGATGTTCTGGAGGATGAGGGGTGGGAAGAAAAGGGAAGGGAGGAACTGAGGTAGCAGAGGTCGAGCCCCTGGCTTACTCTGCTGATCAAATCCTGGGCTGTGGCATTACCTTCCCTTTCAGCTGACCCAGTCCGAGCGCTGTGACTGCCTATTCCCACGCCACGTCAAAGGGAAGGTTTACATTGTTCACTGGATATTAATTTAAATTATTCTGGGGCGCTTGGAAACCACCTCCTCCCCCCTCTCCCGTTCAGTCTCCATGGGGACTATCGCAGAGGCCAGGAGATAGAAATGAGCAGCACTGACGCACCGATCTTCCTCCCCTTCTGCTGCAAGCTGCCATCAGCCATTCCCACTGTCTCAGGGGACACATTCATATTTCGCTGAATGACTTGCTAGGACAAGATAGATCAGTTTGTAGAGTCTGGTACAATATCCTACTAATACCATTTTCCATTTGTTCCTTTGGTTCACACGCTTGTGTTGTGGCTCTTTTCTTCACACCAATATCCTGCTGCTTGTTGATGGTATTAATAACACCCGCGGCAGGAGGCTGCGCCCCCCGGGGTCCGGGCTGTCGGAGTAATTATTGAGTGACATTGGGGTTGTTCTGTAAATTACTTTGTGACCCAGGAATTCAGCAGGTTACCGCTATAACTCAGGCTCTCACAGTTGATTGCACTCACCTCCTGCTGCCCCGACATTTATTAGTCTCGTTTGCCTGGCAAGCACTGGCTTCATCTGTGTGCTCACACATAGATACGTGTTCCATGGAGGGGAGCCCACCATCCTCCCCTTAGAGCAGAGGAACGGGGCTCACATCCCCAGAGCCTGCCTCAGCCAAGGAGTTGAGGGCAGCCAGTGGATCTGTGAGATGCTTGGAGGAACACCAAGGGACATTAAACACTGCAAGAATTGGGTTGCTTCGTGTCAAACTGATGCACATGCAGGTGTGGAAGCAGAGCTCTGGGTGCTCTGGGAAGCCAGTCTTGGAAACAGTGACACACGGAGCTGTGCCTGCCATTGCTCCTCATGACTCCTCAGCATCTGCCCAGCTGTGCTGGATAGCTTCCCTGGGAATGCTGAGCAGCGCTGGAGCCCCGCTCAAGATTTTGACAGAGACACCACATTGAAGTGTTTATATTTCCTTCTGAAGAAAAACAGTAAAGACCTGACTGGTCTTATTCTGGTCCAAATTCCCTACGTACGAAATGGTTATTCTCACAGACTTGTTTGACCGTATGAACCACCCTTCAAAAGAAATCCCTTACCCTTTGTATGGATGCAGCCCAGACTGCTCCTCTTCCTTATCCCAGTTGCTTGGACAGTGATTAACTGTTAAACCTGTCCCACAGTCCCTCTTAAAAATGACTGGGCTCTGTTTTCATTGCAGCACAGAGGCTGTGAGGACTGAACGTCACTTCTAAAGCTCAGAGCAGCCAAAGCTTTTCCTCCCTTGTCCCGGCAGCTGGTCAGATCTCAGCTGCAGAATCCATGACAGGATTGATATAGGGATGCAGACAGCAAGGTGGTCAGCCTTTCAGGGCTGCAAAAACTTTAGAGGAATGTTTTCAAAACTAGTCCAAGCATATCTTCTACAAGAAAGACAATGAAGAAGCTATGTTGTTCTCAAATTTCAAGTTCTTTGGAATGTCTTAGTCTAGCAGATGACACCAAGATGGAGGGAAGAATTGAAGGAAGGGTGGCCATTCATACATGTGCTGAAAGGAGGTAAGAACTTCATGGAATTCAATGAGAGCAAGCCCTGTCCCTTTGGGAAGGCAGAACTCATAGTGGTGCAGGCTGGGCACTGACAGACTGTGGAGCAGCTCTGTGGAAAAGGTCTTGGGGGACCTGTTGGACATCAAACTGGGCATAAAGCCAGCTAAGCTGTGTGTCCTGGCAGCAGGACCAACATCCTCCTGGCCCATACAAACAGTAGCAAAGCCAGGAGACCCAGGGAAGGGATCTCTCTAACTGGTGCTTGGTGACCACAGATCATACACTGCAGCCAGCTCAGGGCCTCCCAGTAGCAGTCATTGGTCAGCTGAAACAAGTTCAGTGGAGGACCACTGAGATGGCTGGGTCTGAAGCACTTGACCTGTGAGGAGAGGATGGAGGACCTGCATGGAGGACTCATTCAGCCTGGAAAAGGAACAGCTTTGGTGGCACCTACCAGAAGCCTCGGGCGCCTACTCATGGCTCCGTTAATTTACTTCCATGGCTCACCAAGAAGACAGAACAGGGTTCTTTATAATGGTGCAAGGTGGGAGGATAAAAACACATGTAATGCTAAACAAGGGGTTCAGACGAATTGCAAAACCTTTCACCATGTGGACAGATGAGCAAAATGCTCAGAGTGGCTGTGCAGACTCCATCCTTGGAGATTTGCAGATCCAACTGAGCATCTCGGTCTGACCCTGTTGCTGATCCTGCTGTGAGCAGGAGGGGTGGACAAGAGACCTCCTGAGGTCCCTTCAGCCTGAACCGTGATTACTGATTGTACAGCAGGGAGAGATGGGAGAGACAACAAGGCCTCACCTGTACAAATTGCTTTTCCCTCCTTCAGAATATTCAGTTTGATACAATCTGGGACTGGTTTTTAGGTGGTTCATTAAGTTCTTGAACACTGTCTCCCTCTCCACAACAGAGAACTCAGCACCAAGTCCACAGTCAAGGCAAGCAGATGAGATAGAGAACTATAGCTGAGTGTCTGTCTTTGTGAGGAAGACACATGGATGTTGAGGTACCTCTTTTTCCTGTGTTGCTCTACTGGGTTGGTGCGAGGAGACTGTTTCATTCCAGCTGCGAGAGGCAATAGTTCAAAAATCTTTTTTCTCCTGACGTGCTGTTTTGAGGATGCTCAGATAACAAATTAGAAAATGCAACCTGTTTGTTTCTACTACAAAGCCAAATCCATGTGCTAAAGAGTCCCAGAGCCACTACCTGCTTTTTAAATGATTCGGCATGGGGGGCTCTACCTATCCTGCTAACTGTTCCTGACAACAAGATTTCCTAATGTGTCTAAGACCTGTGCCTTCAGATGGACACAGGGAAACCAAAGAATCACAAGCACAGGCCTATGAACAGCAGAGAAGCTGAACACCACCAGGCTGGTGCCAGACAAGGTCCAGCTGTGGCTGCATCCCGCAGCATCACCCCTTGGTGCTGTCCTCCCTCCCCTGCTTGGGTGCCACCCTGCAGTAACTTGTCGGCAGGTCCAAACCTTTCCAAGGGGTTGATATGGAAAACTGGACCTTTGGGTCTAAAGCCATGAACCCGCATGGGTAGGGCTGCTCACCCAAAGCACAAAACCAGACAGGGTCTTATCATCCACGTAACCGCACACTCAGAAAGGAGAAAGAGTTCTTATATTCCATGTTGCAGGGAATGTGGTTTTGCAGGAGAGCAAAAAGGAGGACCCTCTATTCAGGTGGCAGTCAAAGGGAGCGGAGAGTGCTCAGCCGCCTGCCGGAATTGGCCCTGTATTGGTTACACCCCCAGCTATTTGAGGTAAAACTTGGCCTCTCAAAGCTCTCTGCCTCTCTCCTGCGCCTTTGTATTCTCTAGAAGGTGAAGCATAAGGGTATAAAAAGCTGCAAACAAGTTCCTACCTCTGGAGACCAGGCATTTACTCTAAGAAAGAAAGACCAATTGCTTCCCAGAGCATTGTCCACCCACATTAGAGAAAGGATTAAGCAGATACATTCAGCTATTCTAACAGATTTTCTTTAAACCTTGAATACGCCTCTCACACTTGGTAAGATAATCACATTAGTTTTGTCATTAAAAGATCCCTTTTATAGAAAGTACCTAAACCGCTTAAACCACCCAGAGAGGTCGCATACATTAGAAAACAACAAGACAAACGGAAGGGATTTGCTATTCCCGGTCTCAGTGTTTCACTGCCCCTACTTTATAAACTGGGGGATGGAACCAAAAGATCTTTCAAATCACCAGCGGAGGGAAAAGTCCCTGGGAGCTGGGCAGCCCCCACCCGCCCTGAGGAGCCTTCGCTCCCCACCCAGGAAACACTTGGGTACAGCACTGAGGACTTTGGAGAGAACATTGTTATGCACGGAGATGGCCACAGGTTACCCAAAGCACCCCCACAAGCTGATTTTCCTCTGTGATGCGGGAGAATATCTGGCACCCAAAACCCACCTGCAAGATCAGCAACAGCTGAGGTTGAGCTTATGGCTGCCCTGGAGAGCAGAGCTGTGGGTGCTCCGTGCTGAAGGAGCCCACCCTCACTGTTCCCCGCTGTGGGAGTTGAGGGCATTGCTGTCTCTGAACCACACCCCAGCACCGCGGGATCCCCATCGGGGCTGCAGCGAGGACAGAGCGGGTCCCCCCCCTCAGTAGGGTTCAGGGTAGCAGTGCAAAGGTGTCAGCAACCTAACTCTGCTGTAAAGCAATTTCTTCACTGGGCTTGTATTATTGAGAGGATTCAGAGAAGGACGCTGCCCCAAAGCGTGGATCAAATAGTTTCAGATTTGCTAGTAGGATAAAGTTGGGCTGGGGGGTAAAAAAAGAAAGGCTTATGTTCCTACAGCTGGAGGCAGTGCCGGGAAATCAAGAAACCAAAATAATACAAGAGCGCAAGTCTACTCAGACCAGTGGAAGCTCCCAATGCCCAGCATCTTTAAATGATAAAATCTGGATTTTTTTTAACAATAGAAGGGGGAAATTTAAAAGTACTTCAGCACCGTTAATTTACCACGGATATATTCCATTCATATCTTTTGCTACTGTTTCACTGCACATTTTCTGCAAACGTGCACTGCCAAAACAAACCATTTTAGGCTTTTAAACAGGGACAATCTTAAAAAAAGAGAGATTTGCAAAGTCATCTTTGTAAGACCAAGGCTTTGGTTTAAAAATATGCAGAGAAGTTAGATTATTAAAAACCCTCCAAACCCTAGAGGCTACGGCAGTAACACCCAGTAGGACGCCGGTTACAGCGTAACAGTGATGTTCTGAATCAACAGGGGAGAGCTAAAAACGGAGGCTTGGAGTATACAATCCCCTGTATTCTTTCATCCCATGTTTAGTGGTTTCATAGTGTCCTCCTGACTACCAGAAATGGTTCCACCATTAGTCCTGCAAGGAGCTAAAATATCCAAGTGTCTATGTGCAGTCTCTAACCTACATAAAGCTCTTTAGGTCACTGATAATTCCTTAGAGATTCAATTCACAACAGCTAAATACCCTTTTTAAGAGCAGGGGTAGAAAAAGAAATCCCTTTATTTAAAGCATAATGACATTTTTTGCAACATCTTTGGTGGGCAGACAGAATGGGAGACAAAACTTCTCACTCCTCCTGTGGTTCAGAATCCATGCTCCAGGAGGGACTTCTCTTTCTACACACTCTTCTGATGATGAAATAATTGATTATCTTCAAAATTAAAATTATCCTACAAACAAAATGAGTTGCAGAACCTACTTAGCTCCTTCCCCAGGAACAATAATCTTGATAGATGTTTACAGATATTTTTATTTCTCCCAGCTCCTCGCTGGGGGCCTAGGCCAGACTGTACCAAGAGCTCTCCAGAATCACGGGAACACCCACCTAAGTACAGCGTTCTCTGGGCAGGGTACATTTGAAATGGCCAATGAGAAACAGGATTTAGGTACCACAGCATCAGGGAGCCTGGAAACCCCACGTAACCCGACCCATGCTCCCATTCCCAAGGCCCATCCCCCCAGGGTGGGGCCTCCACAAGCGCTGAAGTGAGGAACTCCCAAAGGAGGGCAGGCTCTCCATCTGCCATCCTGACTGCCCTGTGTGTGACTCAAGGATTCCTGTAACCAGTTTTCCTCCCACTCCTCAAGAGTCAATCACAAACAAAACAATGTTACTTGCAGAGCTTGGAACCTGCCAAAGGATAAAAACTCATGTCCCTGCAAATCAAAATCCAGTTCCAGAAGCTCAACATTATTTTAATGCATTTTTATTGATACAAACTGCAGGTTCACCACTAAGACTCATACTTTGGGGAAAACATTAATTCTTTTTTCTTTCGGCATTTTTCCCAGTGAGTAGGAGACATACAGTCTTAAATTCCAATAACTTCTGACACATGCCAAGGAGTTGCATAAGCCTGAGACAAAGTATGGCCCACCGTCATATGCCTGGAAAGATAAATCAGCCATTTGTTATGGCCCAACTTGTTCTCACCTGTATGAAACACACAGGAGAGCCAACATTTAGATGAGGTAGCCAAACCACAAGACAGTCCCTTGGTAGCATTCAGATAGGTGTACATGGATTTTAAGATGAAGCCTGAATGCTTGAGATAAGTAAGACCTAAAATTTTGACTACTCAGCTTGATGGGAAAAAGTAAAAAGTAAGATCAATTAAAAATCACATAAAAACAAGTCACATAATTCATAAGCTGGTCCAACCAGTAAGAACCTGATCCAAAATGCACTTGAATCAGTCTCTCAGACAGAAACTGAATGGAATAGTAAGATTATTACACAACCCCCCACAAATAAACAACAAACACAAACAAAACCCCTCTGAAAAAAAATTTTTGTGTCATTTTACAAAACTTAAAACTTGCATGTTGCTTTAAATGTTACTGAAGGTAATTTTTTCTGCTTCTGAAAGGAGTTAAAAGAGAAAGGAAAGAGGGATGAAATTTTAAGTTACTTGTGCTGCTTGAAACTAAAACGTGTTTTCTGTACAACAAAGCAGCAGCTGTTTCCTGAGACAGTAAGTTCACTAGCAGGGGAGAGAGGAGACACAAGCTGACTAATAATATACAGTAGCTGTTAATTTGGGCTGTTCACGTCTTTATCCATACAACATGGAAATACTTCTCCCAAAATTTTCACTTGGAGTAGCACCCTGAGCAATCAGTGGGCAGTGGGAGCAACTGGACCAGGATTAATTGTTTGCTCAATTAAACCATTTCTGATCCTCAAATTATATTAACTCTTACAGGTTTCATTCCTTGCCCTGCAGTAAACCAGGACATTACCACACATCAATTAACGTGTAAGAAGATACAACAGTATTTCTAAAAACTCTGCTGTAACATAACTTAATAAAAAATAACAAATTTTATTTGTTTCAAAAGAATCAAGTACACGTTATTATAAAGTCCATGAGCGAGAGTTTGGAGTATATTTACAACAAAAATTGGAACTATTGGAAAAGGGGATCGCCAACAGCTTTCAGTCAACAGATTTCAGGCAAATCCTACACAGCTCATCCTTTAGCCCTGTAGTTCTTGTCTGGTCTTGTTCTCTGAAGTCTCTGTAAGAAATTACCTTGCTCAAAAGCACGAGAGGTTCAGACTGCAGAGTCTGAACATAAATGCCACGTTTAACACTAGATGAGGAAAAAGACAATCTATTGGAAAGAAAATACACTGGAGTGTTTGAAAAGATAAAAATTCAGTGTTGGGTTTGCTTTGTTCCCAGAGGGTGGGATGAGACTGGAAACAGAAAAGGCCACCTGGGATCTTAGGAAAATACTCAACTATCAGGCATATCATCAAAGCTGAGAAAACTTTTCAACAGAGATGGAATTTTAAGAGTCTGGGGACACGAAGACTTGCCTGAGTCATTCTAAAATGGAGTTGTCCTTTAAACTGTGAAGAATCTTTTCTGAAGAAGGGCTGCAGTGTGAATGAAGCCAAAGC
Organism: Mystacornis crossleyi; assembly: GCA_013400655.1. Lineage (NCBI taxonomy): Eukaryota > Metazoa > Chordata > Aves > Passeriformes > Timaliidae > Mystacornis > Mystacornis crossleyi. The sequence continues at coordinate 14,295 of VYZQ01039886.1, forward strand.
TGGAAAACAAGGGGACTGCCCCAGCCATTTATTAATGTCAAATATGCTGTCTCATGAATCAGGGCAGTTTGTCTGGTTTGGAAGCCTTACAGAAAGCCCCGTGCACCTGGCCTGGTGAGCTCAGCATCAGGCTTTAGGCTGATCCAAGGGAATAGCTGTATTCTGTGTTTTCAATAGTTTGTCCAGCAAACAAATTTTTTTAAAGGCTTTTATTGAAGAGCCATCAGCAAACAGATCATGCAGAATTTGAACAATACACAGAATGGAGGGGAGGGAAGAACCCACACAAGGCACAGCCCCAATTATTTGTCACTTCATAAGATCTAGCCAGCACAATTGTCACATTTGCTCTTCAAGAGAATAGCTTCAAAAGCTTCCTGATTTTAAAAAGCTAAGTGTTTGTGAGGGATACACACACATACACATACAAAATACACCCAGTCTTCTTTGGTAACCATCATCACAGATAGTGACAGATATCTCAGAATTAGGAGACATAGCAAGAAAAGAAATAAAATCCTTATGCAGATAGTGCATGCTCAGCCAGTTATCAACAGAGTCTGGGCCCAGCCCTGACCATTCAATACAGCACAGAATACAAAAATCCACCAATTAATAAGCCGCAGGAAAACTAGGTAGGAAAAAGGTTGTATATTTATTTCTCTTCCAGTACTGATTACAAAGGGTAAGGGCTGTTTAGTTTCCTTACAAACAGCACAGCCAGCTTCCCCAGGCCTTCCCTACCTCTCCACCAAACACCACAGTAAGATGTGATTTCTGTTCCCTCATTATCTCCACCAGCAGAGGATATCTGAAATTCAATCACGCTGGAGGCAGCAGGAGTTCCACCATCAGCAGCCATACTGGATATACCAGCAGTTGGAACAATCCCTCAGCGCAGCGAGGAGAAGGGTAACAAGCCTAGAACAGGAACCCATTACTGTGTGGTATCTACTACAGGCAGCATCGGAGAAGAGCAGAAGAGGAAAGCAAACCAGAGCAGGCAGCTCAATCCATGCACTTTGACTGGAGTTCATCATCTGAGAATGCTCTCCATCCATCTGCTGCCTGCCTCTGTCCTGGACACAAGCAACTGCGACGCTGCAGTGCAGCCGAGGAAACAGAAGGGAAATGCTCCGATGACCATTTCAAGGCCCGGCCCTACTCCCAGCAAAGCCAAGAGGGGGTAATGGCCGCAGCTGTTGCAGAGCCACTTCAGTGGCCGTGCCTGGCCTTTTCAATCCACTGCTTCATGAGGCAGATCTCCAAGGCTCGAGCTTCCTGTACAGACTTGGGGTCCAAAGGGTTACGGCTGCGTAGGTCCAGGTGATGGGCTCCATCTGGGATCACAACTGCCACGAGGGAATTGGTGACGTTCTGGGTCACCCCACCCGCAGACCATGGATCCAGGCCACCATTGCTGCAGGGAAAGAGCATTTCAGTAGGGTACATGTGCACAGCAGTCAGCCTGCAGCTCACATCAACATTTCTACTAGTTTTGCATATGCAGCAACAGACGCAGACCTCAGCCCTATCCTAACGGCTTCTGCCCACCTCTCTGCCGAGAGGAGCCTTCTTGACAGAGGTATGGAGCTATCAGCAGCTTAGGGAAGGCTACACTTCTCATTAATTATCTGCTAATTCAGATAATAATCTATAACAGTGCAAAGCCTCTGAAGAGAAATCTGCTGTCACCTGTAATTGCCATAAAAGTTTCAGGTTTCCCTCTACCAAAACATGTCCAAATTCCCAAATCAAAGAATTTCACTTTCCTTCTTCGCAGTCTGCCATAAACAAATCACTCAGTGGACCCTTCAGAGCTGAATTTTTAGGAAGTTCTACCTTTTGCTGTCTCAGCTGAGTGCCAACCTGGTTTTGCAAAGAAATGCTTGGATGGTTTGTTAGTCCTCTGACTTTAATAACAACCATATGAATATGACGATTTTATCCCTTAAACTGTCTAAAATTACTCTTCCTCTGTGACAGGACAACTTAATGCCATTTACTCCCCCTCCTCCCTCATCCCAAATCAATTTTAAAAATTCCTTACACTATAGATATGGCTCCAAATAGTAGTCCATAGAGCAAGCCAATGGCTCAGCTTGGAGAGAACTTTCCATCTCTCATTCCTAGCTTTGGACTTGGTCCAATAACCTCTGCTACATCTTATTTTCCTTTACTGCAATGCCCTTCCTACACGGGGCCCATTTTTCTGCACAAAGAAAACAACATCCATTTTCTTGTGGAACTGCACAAACCTAGATCTGTTCCTCACTTAAAACACTGGACCTGCCCACAAAAGGAAATGTCAGACATGGGCTATGGTATGAGACGGTAAATTTCTAGAAGGAGCTAAGAAATTAAAACATTCTTGGACACAGAGATTGGCAGCTAGAAAAATATCACAATGGCAGCACCATGAAATAACAGAAAAGTAACAAATTTTTAAAAAGAGCTTTTTGAGAAATAACCAAGAGTGAAAACCTGATGGGGTCTGAACTAATATTTCACCACTGAAAAAAAACCCCAACTAAGTGTCTTGAGTGTCTGTAGTTCTTCACTTTCAGTGATTCTAAATATGACTTAGGACAAGAGAAACATTTTGTATCCGCAAAACAAAAAGCATAGAGAGCTGCCCAATAAGCCGAAAGCATTGGATTTAAAAGGTCACCTGAATCAGCAGAGCACCTTGGCAA
>VYZQ01039886.1:29777-68111 GCA_013400655.1 Mystacornis crossleyi
AAAAAAAAAAAAAAAAAAACCAGAAAAATTTTGACACCAGGCTGAGCTTATCCAATGGGGTATTGTGCAGAACAGATTATAAAGTCCATCCTACTGTTCCTATTTCACAAGAGCTAGAAAATTAGGGTAGTGATACTCCAACATGCATACATTGTCCCAAATTATGGTTAGTTTTCTTTAGAGATGTGATTTACTACAGTTTTCCTCTGATGGGATCTGCAAATCTACTTCCCCAAAACAAACCACAAAATTGCAATGCTCTAGTGAGTCTGTCTCTCAAAACCAAGAGGGAGAAAAACACAGGAATTTAAGTTCTCTCTTGGTGGTTTTAGTAACCATGTTGATCAAAGTGTCATGATTCTCTCTCTTGACTCTGACATGCTGTACACTCCCTCACTGCCACCAGCCGTGTTAGTCTTTCCTATTCCTCCCTCAATCTGTAGAAATTTGAGTCCCACAGCAACTTAATCACCTCTGTTCACCATATTCATAGCACATCCAAGCATGGGCATGTGCAAGATCCCAGGCAGAACAGACACAAGTCCAGACTTCCCCAGGAAAAAAAAAAATTTACAAGTAGCTATTACTCAACTGAAGAGCAGAAATTCCTTTATTGCTAGATGATGGGGCTTCATACCTTGTAGTAGCTTGTCTTTGCAAGGGTAAGACATACAACATGAGTAAAAAAAAAATACAAACCAAAACAAGACCTAATGTTTGTAAAGCAGTCAGAGAAGAAAGTGTCACAAATGCTGGTTACTGCCAAGAAATTCAAAGAAATTCTAAATCCAGAGCATCAAAACACAGTGTGGTGTCCCAAGGAGTAACTTTTCACAAGAGTAAAAACTGTGCAAAAATGTGTCAAGCCAGAGGGAAGAAACCCAAGAATCAATACAAAATTGTGAAGTGAAAGGTTTGGACACGCAGGGAAAGCTGCAGTTCAGGAACAGCAGATGGAGCTGTCGTGTAGCCAAAGTGTGCAGCACGGGTGTGCAGGTCTGTGCACAGGAGCTGCTGGGTCTCATCTAACAATTGCTTTATTTTCACCATTCTTTACAGAACAGGTATGCGACCAGATAATAAAGCCCAGCAACCGTGTGAAGCATGCTGTACAACTCAAATTTACCAGCTATTTTTGTAGCTTTTTTTCCTTAAGTCAGATGTCAATAAAAAGTTGAACCAGAAAGGGATTTTCCCCACACTTAAGCAAAAGGAGTAAGATAAAAGCAATGACTTTTACAACCAGACTTGATTAGAACAGACCACAACAACAAAAAGAAAAAAAAAATCTGTTTAGTACACATTTAAAATACCTTAACTGCTGGTTAAAACAATGGTAATGGTATACTAGCAGATATGTGGTTTTTCCAAACAACTTTTTCATAATTACAACTGTGGTCAGGATGTCAGCAGTAAGTACAAGATCCTGAGCAGTCCACCACAATTTTGAAATTGGCCCTGCTTTGAGTGGAAGGTTTGATGGCAAAGTTCCCTTCTAAAACCAAACTATTCTAGAATTAATGCAAACCAGTTACCAAAGTCCTAAGCTTCTGTAAACAGGACTATCTGGCAAGTTCGGTAAAATATAATAACACAGTCATCATCAGCGATGCAACAGAAATGTTTTACAGATAAAAGTATGGTCTACTGACACAAGAACAGTCATTCTGATACCAATAAGAGGAAGGATAAAATTAGAAAAAGCAGCACTGAAAGTCATAAGTTATGAATAAGCTTTCAAGAGAAACTCTTGTCAGTTGAGGCAGGATGGCAAAAGGAGCAACAAAATTTCAGTTACACGTACAAAAACCTTTGTGAACATTGTTCAATTAAGAAAGCCTCATATTTTCCTGCACACCTTTGAGTCCTAAGACTCACAAAGCATTTGGGCAAAATAAAAACACAGATGCAGCAGATGGCTTGAGAGGCAGGAAGCTCTGATGGAAGATTGTAGCCACTACCCAAGGCAGGGCTGCTGGAACCGCACTCCCTGCGCTGGATGACGAACGTCAGCGGGCAGCACAGGGCACTGAGCCCACGAGGCTGATGAGAGCACCAGACTGAAGGCTCAGGTCAGCTTGATCCTTCAGCTCAGAGAAACTTTCTACAGAGAAGTGCAGCTCATCAGCTCAGGGGGAGGCACCTTCCCCAGACGGGTTTAGCGAATGAACTCACACTGGGAGGAAGGGCCAAACCCCACCTGGGAGCCTTCTGTTTGAACTATACAGCATCTTTCTGTATCTTTAACTTATACGTGCACATGTTCCATGTGCTTTTGTTGAGCTCTCAAAGATTACTTCTGTCATGCTGGTTTTTTTGTAATGTGTTTTTTTGTTATTTTGAAAGTCCATTTAAAATAAAACAAGCCACTCTGCCCCACATCTCCCCTAAGGAGAGACAAAAAAGGTACAACAGATGTTAGTTATTTTACAGATAGTCTGCTTAATGTACTTCTGGAAGTATTCAGGAACTTGGGCAATGAGTACAGTACAAAGACAAAACAGGACATGTGGGCTAAAACCCACTTCCTTCTCAGCAGCACCTTAAGGTCATTAGTGACTACAGAGCCAGGGCAGCAAAGCCAAGCCTTTACGAAAAAAGACTATAATTCACTGGGCAGCTTCTAACCAAAAGCACCTAATATCATTTGAGGTGGTAAATCAGCACCTGATGGTTTTATGCTTTTACGTTTCTGGCAAGACTGCGAGCGTCTGAAAGCCTTTCTGTGATGCCTTGAATTTCAATCCTCTGTGCGATAGCTTTACTTTCCCAAATTGGATATTCCATGTGAAATCAAGCCAGTTGTTTTACTGGTGAGAAGCCAGGGGATTTTAAGTCATGCTTTACTCTCCACATGTCCATGGAGTTGTTTTGAGTGCTCATCCTGTCTGAATTATTTCCTGAGGACAGGAACATAGAGGATAGCCTGAGGATATCCTCCTGTGCAAAGCAGAGTGGACCTTAGCCTCCTTGGGATTTCACTGATGTGTTTCTATTTCTGCTGTTACTCCTGATGGGCTGTGGGACTCCAGTTCAGTCAGTGGGCCCTATTAGTTTTGCTTCCTCTTATAACCTTTGCTTCCTCTATTCAAATTTGAAGTTCACGAGGGCAGGGACTTTCTTGTCATCTCTGTGTAACACCATGTTCAAAGGGGGAGTGTTGGAATGCGAGCCCCCCTGGGTCTCCGTTCTGCAAGCCCAGAAACCAATCAGAATATGGGGTTTGAAATTAAATCAGTTTAGAAGCTGAGTCACACAAGTATAAGATAGAAGCATAAACTTTAGTTTTCGTAGAAATATATTTTAAGTGCCTTAAACACTGAGAAACTGTATTAGTCGAGTTAAAAAGACCTAAACCCTAGTTTTTAGTGCAGCAGGGCTACCTTTCACTGAGTACCCTGTCTTAGACAAAATAGAAATATTGTTGCACTGCTGGTATTTTTTAGATAAGCAGTGTACCTAAACAAAAAGAACAGATAAGGGATCATATGCGTAAAATCTGTGTAGGATTTGTGTAAGAGTTACGACTATTTTCGTAAAATAGAATTAAGTTTAGATAGGTTAGAAGAAGTAGAATTAGACTCGTGTTTTATACTGATTGGTAATTAATGAATATAATGTATACCCCAGCATGTTAGAAGAAGTACACAGAACAAGAATTCTGTTGCTTTGCTGCTCAGGCTGCTTTGCAGTTTCTGCTGGGACATTTAACCTTGGACATCGCCTTCAGATGAAATAAACAACTTAAAGAGCAAAGCAGCATCTTCTCTTTCTCTCTCTAGTCCCGGGCCTGGGACTTCCCATCATCTACACAACAGGGGAGGGGGGTGGGGGGAAGATTTTGTTGAGTTCTATTCCAAATAATTAAATATTCAGCTCATGAACTCCACTATAGCTGTAGAGTACCAATAAGAAAATACAAACACACACTATTTGGTTCTTCATAGCAGGTCTCTCAGCAGGGGAGACACAGAATCAGAAATGAATGCTAAATAAAATTCAGTTTTAAACCAGGTCTCCCTCCTTGATGCTATTCTTGGTGCTTTGTCTCCTCCCATTGCACATTTACATGTCTCACAGCCTACCAGGACTGAGGTTTCCTCCCACCAGTACCTGCTAAGATTCTGTTTATCTCTGCTTACTTACTGCAGGAAATGGAGGGGAGAAAAAAAAAGACAAGAAAATCAAGCCTAGCTTTGCTTCATCTTTTTAATTTTAAATGCAAGCAATGAGGTGTTTTCCTTGCTTTCAGGGCTGATAGTTGTGCAAGGGACAGCAGAGACTGAAGATTTGCACCCCTCTGTTGAAATGCATAATCATCTGATGTTCTGTGGAAGAGCAGGGAGATGTAAACCGCACCTTCTTGCATCAGGCTGTGTAACCCACTAACTGGAAAGTCTTAGACATAAATGATACCATAAATTTAAGAGATAGGCTCACAGATGAGAATAACAGAACCGCTTAAGCTGGAACAACACCTCTGAGTCCAACCATTAACCCAGCACTGAGGAGCCCACCCCTAAACCACATCCCCAGGTGCCCCATCCACACACCTTTTGAACACTGCCAGAGATGGCAATGCCACCACTTCCCTGGGCATCCTGTTCCAGTGCCTGACAAACCTTTCAGTGAAGATTTCCTACTATCCAATCTAAACCTCCCCTGCTGGAACTTGAGGCAGTTTCTTCTCATTCTATTGCTTGTTACTTAAGAGACAGAAACCCACGTCCCTACAACCTCCTTTCAGGCAGTTGTAGAGAGCATTAAGGTCTCTCCTCAGCCTCCCTCTCTCCAGGCTAAACACCTCAGCTCCCTCAGCCATTCCTCACCAGACTTTGTGCTCCAGACCCTTCCCCAGCTCCGTTGCCCTTCTCTGGACATGCTCCAGCCCCTCACTGTCTTTCTTGTACTGAGGGGCCCAGAACTGAACACAGGATTTGAGGCGTGGTCTCACCAGAGTTAAGTACAGGGGGACAGTCACTGCCCTGGTCCTGCTGGTCACACCACTGCTGATCAAGGCCAGGATGCCATTGGCCTTCTTGGCCACCTGGGCACACCTTGGCTCATGTTCAGCTGCTGTTGACCAGCACTCCCAGATCCTTTTCCACTGGGCAGCTTTCCAGCCATTCTTCCCCGAGCCGGTAGCACTGCCTGGGGTTGTTGTGACCCAAGGGCAGGACTGAGCACTTTGCCTTGTTGAACCTCACACAGTTGGCCTCAGCCCACTGATTCAGCCTGCCCAGACCCCTCTGCAGAGCCTTCCTGCCCTCCAGAAGACCAGCAGCTGGATTTAAGCCCACTCACCACCACTCTCTGGGCTTAGCTATCCAGCCAGTTTTCTATCCAGCAGAAACTACACTCATCCAAGCCAAGACTGACTCTGTCATTATCATTTTCCACAAGTTCCATAATTCAGAGGTTTTGTTCACCAGATTTAGTTTTATTTGCTAATCCGTCACATTTACCAAACCATACAAATAACAACAGACATGATTTTTGACTATTTACTGTTTCCAACTTCTATTCAACTATTGAGATGGTCTAGAGCAACTGTTACCAACTTTTCCTTGACTGTAATGAGCTTCCAGCCAAATATGCCCCCTAAGCCAAGGCAGGCTTAGGATCCATGTAATAAAAAGAATCTGTCATTGCAACTGTGTCCTTAAGAACACACTGGCCTTTGACTAGGCACACAGGTTAGTGATAAACCTGGCAGTATTACGTTACAGATGGACTTGATGATCTTAAAGGTCTTTTCCAGCCTAAATATGTCTATGATTCTACAGTTCACGTATCTTTCTGAAGCTTCTCTTACGCTGCAGAAATCACAGCACCTGCTCTCGCGATGCTGTTTAAGGAAGTCTGATTTTTAGCACTGATTTATCTCTTCAGTGATTAAAAGACAAAGACCAGGAAAACTTCAGGCAGGAACTCTACCCCTGCCCTGAGTCACACAGTTTGGACAGGCACTCGAAAAGACCAAAGAACATTTAAACAGCTACAGGATATGCTGTAGGAAAGCGCCAGGGTACTCAGGTCAGGCCTTGTTAGAAAAAAACACTACACGATGAAAGGTTATTTTTATGTCGGAAGCCCAACCAGCTAATGAGAACACAAACAAATTGATTTCAACTTCCACAAACCATTAATAGTTTTGTGCTGCAATTGAATCTCCCGATTCTGCTTACCATGTAAAAATGAAGTCCATAAACACATTTAGGCTTTAATTACTTAGGTGTGAAATCCTCCAGCAGACACACTGAAGATGCTATTCCCTGTTAACACTCCTCCATTTAGAAGGAAAAGTACCACAGGCACTCTCAACATTTTCTGACCCGGACTTGAGAGCTACAAAGCTCCAGCACAAGGGGCAGAATGGGTGACCAAGGCAAGAATCTATTCAATCTGCTTTACTGCTGACACTCCTTAACCACAGCCTCCATTCTCCTGCCACCCAGTTCCTTCCAGAGCAATGACGAGGCTTGCGCTGCTCAGACTCCACCAGCTACATAACTCTGCAACAATATGGCAATAAACACCCCAAATGTTCACATCACTGATGCTTCCATTCAAGGCATTATTTTCCTGGTGAAATTCTTCCACAGGACAAGGGTTGGGGCAAGGCACAGGGAACAACCAGCTCAGAGCTGTACTTCACAAGGCTGAGAAAAGCACAGAGATGCACTACCCCAGCAAGAACAAAGTTACCCTTATGCAAGATCTCTCGGATCCCTAACAGGCAAAGGCCACTAATTTTTTCCATGTGCCCTCCAGATTGAATTACAAATCCATCACAATCAAAGGATTAACTTCAGAGGGGAGGAAAAAATTGGATGTGAAATGTCAATATGTCACAGATTAAGCAGCATAAAAGCATTCCAGTTTCTTTTCAGGAGTGTCCTGAAATTCTGTGTAGGACTAATTGTTTAAGCAAAAGAATTTACAAAGTTTCATCTTCTCTGATAAACACAGTTTTCATTTGAAAGACTTCCTCAATTTTTAATTTTTTTTAAATAAAGGCACAGGGAATAAAACCATTTCAGATCCAAGATAATTTTTTTATTTAGTCAAATTAAATATTTAAACCAGCTCTACCTCTACCCCAAAAAGGTCTAGAACTGTCTACTAAAAGGTTTAATTCAGTTGCAATTGTTTTATTTCCCAGGTTTCCAGAACTACAAATAAATTTGCTTTATCATTCTCCCAGCCTTAGTTCAACCACTACTATTTGTATTTTTATTTTCTATGGCTAATCCTACAAAAGACAGAGGATCCATGGAAGTAGAGATGAACAGTGACAGCAAACAGGAAAACTGTCCTGTCATCTATCCAGATAATCTTCTGATTAGGCAGAGCACAGACAAAATGACAAGAGCTCAGTGCAGGGATGGCAGTTTATCAGTATTAAGAGGCTAAGTATTTTACACGTGCCACCGTGGATCATGTATTTAATAGCCACCAATTCTGATGAACATCAACATGGGGGGAGAGAAAATTTCAGAAAACAAAAGATCAAAGCAGCAACTACTTCTACAGCCCTGACGAAAAAGCAAAAATACCATGTAGCAACTGCTGCTTGGGCAAGCTTGCAACACCAAGGAACAACTTCTGCTTGCAGGGCTGCAAGATGTTGGTAGACAGGATGACGGGGAAACCAGCAGCATTCAGGGAAATACCATCTGCGGCTCCCTGCACCACCAAGTGTGTCCATATCAGTAATCAGAGGGAAAGGGCATCACACAGTATCCTAGCTCCCTGCTGTCCCATGCAGGTAGGCTTTTCAGTGAGCCATCTCCTCTTCAGGAAATAGACATGTCTCAAATTTCACTCTACAAGCACCTTTTCCAGCTAATCTTCACATAATCACTTTGGCTTTTAGCCTGACACAAGAGTGAACGTGTACATAAATTGTATCTTGGCTGCAGGCGAGAATAATGGAAAAAGCTGTTACATCAATTTAAGGTTAGAAACAGCGAGGATCAGAAGTTCTGTTCTTTTCTCGCTGTGAGTGTTTAGAGAACAACAACCACACACAGCACAGCTGACAGTAGAACTATAACAGCACTGAGTATCAGAACATACTACATGCATTCTAGAGCTGAACTAAAGCATAGGAGACAGCAACTAGAAATTTAAAAGAAAGGAAAATTATCCTGTTACGCCACTGTGCTTAAAAGAAATGCAATTCCCATTCTTCTGTCTTTGTTAAAATCTCAGAATTGACATGCCTGGAAAACAAAGAAATCAACCATTTTGCAAGTATTAGTAAGATGGCCCAGTACAGCCTGGTTTATGCCACTAAATTTCTTATAAGCTTCACTGCTTTAGATATAAAATCCAAATATTACACAATGTATGAAATAAATCAAGGTTTTCCGTTTTTGAAAGCTTAAAATGAAATAATCAAGTTTGACTTTCGGTCTCTCACCAACTTGGCAAAATGCTAAAAATTCTCTGCACGATCTACAACTTCTTATGCTGATGGCTGGTCTTGATCTCCTCAAAGTCAGATGAAGAAATAAATACAGAACTCATTAGCATAAAATTTTTTTGAACTTCATCTTCCTCCATATCTCCCCACCCAGTCCCCTCCAAAAAAAAAAAAAAAAAAANCAAATTGCCATAATTTTGGGGTTTAGAAAAAAATCAGCTCAAACTTTGCTTCAGCTTGTAGAAGCTCCTGGTACAAATAAAATTCAATGAAGCTAACGGGAGTTCTCATGCACATCTGGCTTGTGAGCAGCTTGTTACTTCAGCCATAAGCAGCTCTGCTTATTGTTCTGTTCTTTAGAATTTCTTTCATCTAGACAGTCTATCAGAACTCTTCCAGTGGCCTATTACAGCTTTTAACAATTAAGGCTAGTGAGATATGAAATGTTCACTTTCAGAAAGGGATCATTGATGTTTTTGAGTCACCAGTATTACCGCTCACTTGAAGGAAGAGGCTGCAAGTTGTGAGGAAATTGTTTCCTGCTTAATTGGAGAAGCTGATGTCTGCATTGTGACCCCGCAGATAAGTAGTGCATAAAAATAAAAATTCACTGACAAGCTTTAAGAAGTACTTCCCTGTTTTCCTGTCCACTGAATAAGAGCTATTGTTCCTGCTTGTGGACCTGGTTTATAGCTTACAGTTCCCCTTTTAAATCATGCCATGAAATCACAGAGTAAGAGCTGCCAAGGACTCCTGTACTACTTGATGAGTAAAACACATATTCCAAGTAATTCACCTCCAAGACAAACATCAGCATCACTTCTTCTCTAAACACCGGCGTAACTTTTAATTGGTACCAAGGGGCTCTGTAAAAAGCACTTTGTTTTTTCCTTCACCAGAAGCCAAAAGTGCTATTGTATTACGGTGCCAGGCACCGAAAACAAACCCATCTTAACCATTCCTGACATCTGTTACTATTCTGAGACACCAACCTGAGTCACAATAAGATGCTAAATAAAATGCTAACCACAATTAAAAATGATAACCTCGATCCATCTCAATGTCTTCCTAAGCAAGTTTCAGACTCATGATTGAAAACTACTTCATTAGGTTTAAAAGACATTTATATGTGACTGTTGTATACAGGTATTTAGTGACACTCGTTTACACACAACAGTAAAAATTTAAAATACTGAAAAATGCTGAATTGGATTAAAGATACCTTGCTCCACAAATGCAAACTTCTTTCTTGTGAGTACAAGAGATGCAGCATTTAAGAGCAAAACTGCACCCTTAGTTTTGACTAATTTGCTTTATTAAGACAACATTGTCACACAAAGGTAAGCCAAGTTCTTTTCTTTACTCCACACTTACACCACACTTTTCTTTACTCTGTGCATTTATGAAATAACCTGACAGAAGTCAAATTGGTTTTTGATGTAGCACTGATTTACAATTAAAGCACTGCATTCTTTTATTCCTCTTAATAAACCCTTTCTGTAAAACAGAAAGAATCATGTCTAAAAAATATATATATATCTATCTTCACTTCCTCTTTGCAGTGCTTCTCAAATTCTTTTCTGGCTTGAAACTTGCATTCTCATTTCCACATTTTCAATCGGGGCTTTTATTTTCTATACTTCAGAATTTCAGTCTGTATACAAAATAGGATATTAAAGACTCCTGATAAAGCCAGAAAGGATCAAATTGCATTGCTTTTTAAACTTCATCACTTTAAAGCTTCAACATATCTTCCTTTTATGTACACACAATATGAAGTGAGGATGCATTTCAGAGACCGAAGACTTGCATGTGAATTTACTACGAAATACTGACATAGGTGTGAAACTTATCAAGTTATTAAACGCAATCAGAATCCTTCTTTTGGAAGGGGTGACACCTATAATTGATATTATAATTGATTATTACATCACTAATAATTGACATTATTAGTTCAAAAGACAATCTGATTGAAGGACCAGGCTCAGTAAGTTGCTGAAAAAAGATTAATTTGTACTTATTACATTGGTTCTTAGACAAATTCATAGCAGTTCACAAACTGTGATTGAGGTGAAGGCTTCACCAGCACACTGAGTCTCACACAGCCACCAATTATCAAATTGAGGGAAGAGACACAACATCCACTCTCCTTTCTAAGACAACAGTTTATCACTGAGAAGCCTTCAAATACCAGGAATTTTAAGACATGATGCTCTCAGCAGAACCGCACATAAAGCACAAGTTCTCAGGCCATGGCTTTTGTAACACTGGAATGTGTGCCAAAGACAGAGCTAAAGAGGTGCAAGCCAAGGCTCCCCAAAGGTCAGAACTGACTGACCCCAGACCCTCCCCAGTATGCTGTAAGATTATCACTACTCGGGTAAAGACAAGCAGATGGATCTTGGATGCCTCACCAAGTCATTCAATGACTTTGAACTGTGGTCACAGACACAGCTGCTTACCAAGAAGCCATCCCAACAGTGGTGATCCTGATACAACTCCATCCATTCTACACATCATTCTCTCTGGAAAGTTCCATTTTGAACGGATTAATTTAACACACACATCACAACCAACCACTGAGCAGGCAAGCAAATAACCACAGACTTGCCTTCTGATCAGTACATCAGAAAGGCTATAAAGGACATCATCATCCCCTAAATAGACAAAACTTGTTGATGTAAAGATATGGCTGATGACAGAGTTTTCCTTCAAGGGCCATCTACTCTTCTAGGTCTGCACGAGGTATGTTTATATTGGGGGAATTTCACTCATACATAGGAGGGGTAGAGGGCTGAGAGACATCAGTTACTTTTGAAGGGAGAGGAAAAAAATCACACCTCCAAGACAAAATAATAAAAGTTATTAAGTACATAGACAGGTCAGCAAACAAGCTAAGATGCTAGCCACACTGGCACAGGCATTGCTTGACTGATTTCTCAATATCCTAGACTTTAGTCCCCTCATCACGGATGCCTGCCACTTAAAACGGTAAACAGGAGGAAGTTTAATGCAAATGAGCATTGTGCTGAACTCTGACCCTGTTATTTCTCCATTTTTATGGAAACAGACTTAAGTGTCACTGATTCACAGTAAAAGCTGACACTTAACCTTCAAACAATGTTACATGTCTACAGACTGTCGTGCCTAGAGGTTGCAATGTGCAGCAGGAATAAATTATACGCAGTGATCAAGAAGGAACTTTTTAGGCAACAAATCATGTAAGGAATCTATTTACACTTTCAAAGTTTTCTTGTGAAGAAGTATTAATATTTAAAGGTATTTTAATAGTAATAAGTGTAAAACCATTTCCTTTGTGACAGCATAATATTTTGCCATATGATAAAGTGGTTTTTTTTGTATTGAATGCTATTATATAAATTATTTCAGCTTATGATGAAAACCATAAGAGAGAGAAACAAGAAAACAGGAACCTTAGCTAAGAAGACTTGGCATCAAGGAACACAAGCAGATAATTCATGTCATAAGTAAATATAATGAAAGTAATTAAACTTCAACAACCCTGAGAGGTGGCAAAGTATCACCGCCCCTATTTAACATGTTAATCATCGTTTTTATGTTGCACTACACAATAATAATGCAATTACAAATTCCCAGACAACAGCACTGAGTGCATGTTTCATCAGGGCTGAATACTATCAGTTCTACAACTGTGCTACTGATAGTGTGTCCTGTGCTCTCCGTGTGATTAGAGCTCTCGTGCTGCCTCTATCTTTCAAGTGTCAGGCAGCAGCATTCAAATCTTTGATGAACACACCTCTCACACTCTGTTCAACAATATTAGTTAAGTCTTTGGACAAGGAAAGCAAGGATTTCAAGGCCTGTGAATGGGCTCCCTCTTTCCTGCAGCAGCCACTCTCAGCCGACATGATTTTGCTTGACACATGAGAGGAAGAGAACATGGAAGAGACAGAAGGGAACAAGACGTGGCATCAATATTTATGAACAGATGTTACGGTGACTCTTCCCGCCCTTCTCTCAACACCTATCTACATCCCAAAATCCACAGATCTCAACCACAGCAGCTCTGCTGCTTTCTGGCAGCTGGGTGGCACCCGGGCTGTCTGTGACAGAGCTGAGGAGAAAAGCCAGGTGACACCACAGCCCCGGCGAGGAGATGAGGACAGAGGTGTAACAGATGGTGACAAAGGGTGGTTTGGGCCACGGCACAGAATTAGCATCACTGATACTATGATAACAATGTGCAACAAGCAGCGTGCCACAACAATCAGGGTTAATTACCCCACTACTGCAGGAGCGATATCCTGGCCAACGCTGGCCACACACTACGGAAGGTATCTGCACTATGCTCACAAAACAAGCTCCAGGGCTGCTAGAGGAGTCAGTGCAAGGACACAAATCTCAAATCATTACCCGAGTGAACATTAGGCAGAGATGTTCTCAAGACATAGGAATTCCATGATTTATGCAGGGAGACTCCTGGAACAGGAGCATTCCCAAACCAGTAACACTGTCTGTGGAAGACTGTAATCTCAGTGGATGGATTTCTCACTAAAATGCTTCCCAATCTCTCACCTCAAATAACAGGGACCTTGACCCTAAAATTATTCCATAGCTATTCAGGATAATCTTACAAGGGTTATCTGTTCTCTTTACATCTATTCTCTCTGTCAGGGTAATCTTCCTATTTTGCTCACACCATCATAACTTGACTTTGTACAAAGCTGAAACAGGGGATATTCAATCCACATATCATCCAAGATGCTCAGCCACAAATTGCACCAAGAGATGTTTAGATAGGATATTAACAAAAAAATAATATTCACTGACACAGTTATCAAGCACTGGAACAGGCTGCCCAGGGAAGTGGTTGAATCAACAGTCCTGGAGGTGTTTAAAAGAGGTGTAGACATGGCACTTGGGGACATTGTTTAGTGGTGCACTGGGTTAAAGGGTTGGTTAAAGGTTGGATGATCTGAAGAGTCTCTTCCAACCAAAACGATTCTATGCCCATAAATTAAACACCTTCTTCCCACCACTCCCTATGTAGACCAAGGCATGAAATTCAGATAGATGCTACAAGCCTGATTCTAAACAAACCAAGAGAATACTAGAAAAATGTCCTCTTCCCTTACTATGCCTCGCAGTAAAAGAACCACTGCCTCCCCTGCGAAACCCAGGTACAGGACAGTGAGATGCAGACACTCCTCCGCACACCAAAGGAAGTGTTGACTGTTTCTATGAAAACCCATTAATAAGGGGGGTTTCAAGTCTCATGCAAGGAAACCACACCAACACTTAAAGACAACTCTGCAGACCCCTCCATTCTGTCCACATGCCATGGATTTCGCCAGTGAATCGCTGAAGACAGGATGACAAAGTTCAGGTTAGTAACAGAAATCTGTTCCATGCTCCATCCAGGGGAAAGTGTCCCTGCCCACGGCTGCGGAGAAGGTGGAACTAGACGATCTCTAAGGTTCCTCCCAACCCAAACCACTCCGCGATCAAACAAAGCAACCAAAAAATCCCGCAACCGCAGTTTGCCAGCACGATCGGGGTGCAGCCGCGGAGCGCGGCCCCTCGCTGCGGACACGCTGTGCAGCACGCGCGGGAATACGGACCCCAGGGCCGGGATACAGTGCACGGGCACAAACGAGAGCAGACTACCTGACACGTTAAACAGCTGCACTTAACCCGAATACGCAAGGCTTGGGACGTTTTACCAAACGGACCCAGCACTGAGTGCTTTTTTAAAAACCTGCGGATAGTCCTGTCCCGCCTGTGGCTCGAGTAAGGCTAATGACAGCGGAAAATGCCCCCTAATTCCCCATGGAAACTCCCTCCCTCCACAACCAGCTCCCACCTGCTGGCTCAGGTAGCGGGTCAGGTAGGGGCCGACGGGCAGCGAGGCGCTCCGGCGGCGGCGGAGCGGGGAGGGCAGGGCGCCGACCGCGCCGAGGAGCGGCAGAAGCAGGAGGAGCCGCAGCATCGCCGCGGGCAGCAGGAGCAGGAGAAGCAAGAGGAGGAGCAGGAGCGGCCTCGGCCCCGCCGCTTTATACGGGCCCGGCTCCCCCACCCGGGGCTGCCCCGCGCGGCCCCGCGGGGACCGGCGGCACCCTGGGGGCGGGGCCAGCCCCACACGTGGAGGGGCGGGCCCTAAGTAGCGGCGCCTTCCGATTGGCTGCCGGTAGGAGGTTAGCTCGCGCGCGCCTTGGCGGTTGGCTGAGGCGGCTTCCATAGGTGTTCCGGCCGCGCGGCCTCCGGCGGGGAAGCGGCGATTGGCTGTCCGAAGCACGTGATCCGCCCGTCTCGCCGCTCCGTGCCGTGCGGGGACGGGGCCGATGTTCTCGCTTTGTGATTGGGTAAGTGGGGCTACGCTCCCCTTGGGGTGCGTTGCGATTGGCTGAGCGCCGCCTCGCCCCGCCACCGCCACCGCCCTCAGCAGCCGCACTTCCGCCCTTCCGCTCTGCCCTCAGGTCGCGGGACCTCCGGGCGGCCAAGCTCCCGCTGCTGCCCCGCCGCGGCCCGGCCTGAGGACACCGAGCACTGCCCGCGCCCGGGTGAGTCCGAGCGGACCGGCCGCCCGCTGTCGGCCTCGGGGAGCCTCAGGGGTGAAAACTGGGGTGTGGGATGTATTAACGACTCGTGATTTGCTTTTCCGTAGAGGGAGAGCGAGACAGCGGGATCACCAGAGGGCACCAGGCACCGACAGGAACCGCGCCGGCAGCCGGGCTGCTGAAAGGTAGCGACGGCGCAGGAGCACCTGGAGGGCTGTGTCATTCCCCGGCCGGGCGCTGAGGTTTGGGTTGTTTCGATTATTACAAAAAGTTCAAGTAAAAGAGATCTATTTGTGCTGTCCTCTTTCAGTTTGCGTCCAGATAGCGAGTCCTGTATTTCTTCCCGAGAGAAACAGAGGTGTAGATCTTGAGTCTGTTTGCTCTTACCAGAACCTGTGTGAGCACCTGTGTGCTGTGCTTTATCTCCTGTACCTCAGTTGAATACTTGCAGTGTTCTGTGTTTTCTGGGGTGTGCGTTTGGGTTTGGAGTTGTTTTGTTTTGTTTTGTTTTGGGTTTTTAAAAAAATTTTTTTAATGTCTTTTAAAAGTGCAGATAACAAAAACTATATAAACTTTGTTTCTAGAGTTCTGAGTTGAAAACAGGTAGGAATGTGCAGCACCTGCTAGTTTCTCCAAGCCCACCTCTTTGGGCAATGAAAAAGCAGACTTAACTTTATTACTCCTTTTCAATATATTGATGTATTTTCCATGTACTTTTTACTGTTCTCTTGTACTGTAACTAAAACAAAATAGTTCCCTTTCGGCAAGAGTTGAAGGCATGCGCCATTCAATATACTGACTCAAATGAGTCTCTGTTAATATGTGTGTTCTGAAGACATGGTTTTTGTCATTTTGTTTGGCCCCCTATTAAATCTTTTCCCTTTCCCTACCTCCTTTTTCCAGATGTAGGGAATATTGGGGTTTTGGGGGATTTTCTAACATCTGAACTACTCAGAGTAATGAGTTTAGTTGCTCACATTTTTCTAGTACTCAGAGTTACAGATCTTGTTTTTACCAGAATGCTGAGAAAGGTGTCCCAAAGGGCAAAGAAATAGCCTGTAAGTTTGACCTTCTGGTGGCAAAATATGAACAAAACATCATTGTTGATCATTGAACGTGAGGGTTATTTAACCTGTAAAAGCCATACTTGAGTCTCTTTTATCTGTTTGGTCTTTTGCCTCTCCAAGAGAGTTTTGGGATAAAGATGTGGAATTCCCTTCCTGTTCTGATTTCATTCTGCAGTTTATATCAAAGAGAGATTTATATTTAGCTATGACTGTGATAAAAGAGCTTTTGCAAATATGGGCTTTTAAGGAGTCATTTAATTCAGCTGTAGAGAACATTTTGGTCATCTAAGTTGGAACTCTGTGAGTCCCTGTATAGGATGAGGCTCCAAGCAACTTGGTCTAGTGCAAGGTGTCCCTGCCCATGGCATTGGGGCTGGAAGGAGGTGATGTTTAAGGTGATGTTTAAGGTCCCTTCCAACCCAAACCATTCTAGGATTCTATGACTGTTGGCCCCTACATGTTTCTAACATCTGAGGAAAAAAGTTGACTGTCTAAAATAGGGAAAGTTTCCTAAAACTTGTTTTGGGCAGTATAGTATGATAAAGGCAAGATAAATCTGCAGGAAAGTAATACTGAATAAAAATAAATTAATTCCTATTTATTTAAATGTTCAGTTCATCATTTATTTGTCAAGTCCGTACAGCCTCTGTTGAAATCAGTGGTGAACACCTGGAGCTGCCCCTTTAGCTCAAAGAGCGTGATACAGGAGTAAATATCGTTGCTATTGTGAGCCTTTTTCAAGATTTTCTGAGTATCCTTTGCAAGTCATTGATGTTGAAGCATTTGCAGAATTACAGTGCAGTATCATTTCAGTTTTTAACCCCATGCTGACTTTATTCTAGATTAAGGAAAAAAATTAGAATAATTTGCTGCAGTGCTGTGCCCGAGGATAATTCCAGTAAAGATTCCCTAAATGCAAGCGAGAATTTGCATGATCTGTCTGCAATGGTGTGCAAATGCCATGAACGCTTCCTTCTTGCTATGTAGCTTCCTCCTTTTTTCTTTCTTTTTAAAGAGTTAATTAATAGAATTTCTATTTTCAAACAGAGATCATCATTTCCTGAAGACTGCTGTTCAAAGTGTTAAAATAACCCAACTGGAAGCAGTTAATATTAACATCTCATAAAACGAGAACTCTTTGAAGTTTCAACTTACTCGTTTCAGGTGATGCTGTGAGCACATGAATGGTGTGCAGGGACTCTTGGCTGCCTCTGTGATTTCCGTCCAGAATTCCTGCTTCATCTATCCTGCCTGTCAAAACTGCTTTTCTCGGCTGGCACTGGATTCCAGGAGGTACGTCCTGTTTTGGCGATCATTTACTGATTTCCATTAACTTGTGTTCTCTGGTAGCTGAACACAAAACAAAATGGTGAAAATCCAGCCACTGTAGAAATGAGTACTAATTTCAGATCTTACGTTACTTATCCCTGTTTAGATCTCTGTATTCCAAGAGCTTGGAGGTCGTTATGCATCAAGAGTTCTCTTGTGTTCAGTGTTACGCGATAGCCATAAATGGTTTAGCGGAACAAATGATGTGTGTTAGAGCTTCCAAGTGCATGCCCTGCAGTCCACCCAGTCCCTCAGTGCTCTTCCTAAATGGAAAGACATTGTCTGAAAGTCCCTCCAGATCAAATCCTGATTTGACTTTTTTTTCATCTCGTTCTACATGAGCAGCACACCTGGAAGTCCTGTATGACTCTTCACTGAGTGCATGTCCAGAAATGTATGAGCTTTCCTTTTTAATTGCAGTGGTGGGTGAAATCTCCGACACACAGAAGAACAGTAAATCAATGAATGTCAGCACTAAGTGGAAGGAGCTGAGTTTGTAAAACAAGGATATCTGTTGTTTCAAATGCTGAAGTACAAAATAACAGTGCTGCTTCCTGATTATTTTTTTAAACCTAGGTATTTATACTCAAGCTGCAGGAAGAAAAATCCCAAACCAGAGTGAAATGTGAAAAAAATGGGTGCAGGGAATTCAAAACTGCACCCAAACTGTCTCTCAAAGCCCACTGTCCCTTCAATTTCACAACAGGCTAGCATTTAATAAATCAGTAAAAGAAGCCAGAGGCATTCTGTCATAATACACACATCTTGCTCTGAGCCTTTGGTAAGATTAATGCCTCAAGGAGTAAAGAATAAGAAAAAAAATCTTACCCTTTTTTATGGAATATTTGATACATTATAGTAGTAATACTTATGACTGCATATAAGTTCTTACCTCAGCAGTGATTAACAGAAGTTCGTGTATTCAATCTTTTTTATCCTTTTACTGTCTTTTGTCAGGTTCAACTGTCTAAAATGTGGCTGCACAGGTGAAGCTAAAGGTGCAAGCTACAGATATAGATTGTCCCTAAAGATTGCTGACACTAATGATTTGTTGGACATCACTGTTTTTGGAAGTTGCTTAGATCCATTCTTTGGGGTCACCGCAGAAAATCTGCAGAGGTAAGGAATAGATTGTCTGATCATATAGCTATAGCTGCTATTTATTCAGCCTAAAAAAACTACCGTGAGATTAAGTGGCGGGAAGATGAGTGGGAAGTCACTGCTAAAGTGCTCCCTCCCAGCATTTCCTTGGTACCCCTCACCTTGAGAAAATGCCCAAGTTTGTTTCTTCCTGAAATCTTAATGTTTTGAGATGGATTACTTCTAGGCAGTAGAAGAAATCCTCCACTTGTCTACTGAAAGCAGCTACTACCTGTTAAGTGAGCTTCACTGGTGGGTTGGTTTGGCTTCTTCCTCGTGTCTTTTCTCCTTTTTTTTGAGATGATTGAATTTCCTTTGTTTAAGTAAGTTGGCTTTTCCAGATAGAACCTCTGGGTTTTCTTTTTTAACAGTTTGAATGCACCTTGTGAATTTTTGTCAATATGACCAAATTTTCCTGAAGAAAGAATGGATTTCTAAGAAAGTCTCTTAGTCCTCAGAGCCTGACCACCCACATTATAGGCTTCAGATTTTCTGAAATGAAACTGCCAGGGTAGGATATTCAGATAGGTTCCCTGCTTCTTTCTCTAGTCTGTTATTTTCCAATGCCTTGTGTTATCACTGGCTCAAAGATGAATCGTTTGTAATGCCGTATTCGCAGCATTAGTAACATGCTCATGATAGGTGTCCTGCCCTACACTGCTGTACTGCTGTCAACCATGAAAAGCAGTTATTTCCATGTCTCACATGGATACTACTGTGCTGTAAAGGCCTGGGCAGGAGGGATGTGTAAGGAATAGCAGCATATTGACAGCATTATACAGTCACTGTGTTGGCAGAAAAATCACAACCACTCGGGGAACACCTGAAAGTTGTGCGTGCAATAAACCTGTTCAGAGTGATTGTTGTGTTTACTTTATCTCACTAACAAATTAGGTGAACTAAAGAATTCAGTTTATAGGTTCTTGGTTTACTGTTTTCATTCTACGTTTAGTTGAAGCTACCACAAAATCTTTTCCTTAACATGTGTCCTCATTAGCACTATACTACAGCTAAAATGCTATGTAAGGCTTCCTCTGTTGGTCCAATACTTCTGCATGTTTTTATTCAAGGTATATTCAAGACTTCAATCGGCTGTCAGGAGAAACAAACACAGAGTCATCTACAAGAGCTTTAGTTCAAGCAGTGGAAACCTGTTTCATTGGAAAAAGGTTTATATTTGGACTGAAGGTAACTTTTAATCCACGTTATAGCCTTTTAGTGAGTTTTTGTAGCCAGTTAGTGGTATAGACTGAGTTATCAAAGCTTCATGTACAACATCTTTTGGGAATTTGAGAAAATTTAAGGCTAGGACATGAGAAGGATTCTGCATCATTCCCCCAAGACTCCTGTGGGGTTTTTTTAAATGAGTCACATCCAAAAATCATCTTGAATGGCAGTAGTCAGCTTAACAGCTTGTCAGGGTGCTTTTTGGAGAGCCTGAGCAATGCCAGCTCCTGTGCATATCAGTAACAGCTTGGAGTCTGTAAAAACAACCATGTACGGTTGGAGCAAGAAACAAGACTCTCTCTCCAAGCACTGCGCTACCTTTCCCGTGCTGTGTAGTCTCCTTTCCAGTCTGAAATGTAAGGAGAAGCACATCCCCTAGTAACATTTTAATATTTCTAGATTTAAGAGCATTTTCAAAATGTTGTTGAAGTACAGCTGTTCAATATCTGCATTGGTGGCTCTTTTATGTGTTTAAAACATTTTAAAATATTAGTTCTTAGCAATATTTCTACAGAAACAGTCTTCAAGGTTCTTTTCAAGTGGTGCTTGTGTGAGTCATTCATATTATGAAATCTGTGAATTAAATCCTACCTGGCAGGTGTTTTGCCTCTCCCGCAGGTGTGATGAGGTTTGTATCTGAACTGAGATTTTTCCTGATGTACAGCATCTTAAGTAATGGAACTTGGAGGACTTAATGGATTAACTTTACTTACCTGGAGCCTTTGACCAGGTCTTTGGGCCTGATGCCTTGACAAACATAACTAATCCTACATATCATC
Organism: Mystacornis crossleyi; assembly: GCA_013400655.1. Lineage (NCBI taxonomy): Eukaryota > Metazoa > Chordata > Aves > Passeriformes > Timaliidae > Mystacornis > Mystacornis crossleyi. The sequence goes on from VYZQ01039886.1 coordinate 50,290, forward strand.
AGCCTTGTGGCTGCTCCTGCACACACAAGGGCTGAACACACATTCAAAGACTGTTTGTTCAGCCTTTGGCTGTAGACATTTCTGTATAGTTGTGTTCAGCTGTGTATACAGTTGAACCATCCCAGATAATACTCAGAATCAGCATAACATACTTTTTAAAGACTTACCTAGAAGGGTGTTGTCCTTGGCTAACAGCCTTCAGCCTCAACCCTTGCATAGACTCAGGGAGGAGGAGGGTTGTTGGAGATAACCATATCTACTTTTTGGCCTCTCTGACTTTGCCAGACCTTGAGGGGTAGAGGAGAAAGGCTTTTTCACTTCTTAAAATATTAGCTAATTCCCTCTCCATTTAACATCATTTTTCACCTGTAATTTCTGTGTAGAGAGAAGCAGGTTTTATAAGGAATTGCCGTTGAAGCTTCTTTGAAACAGTGCTGTCTAAAAAAACCTGAGCAAGTAAAGGTGGTAGCTTATTTCCCTTTCACAGATGTAGTGCACAGAAAGTACCATGCTGGCTTTGGTAGCTGAGCTGCCAAGTCAAGTATCTGGTACCAGAGTGCTTTGCTTCAAGTGCTGCCCAGTGCCTCCTGGATAAAAGAAAAGCACTGGCCTTAGGCTGCCAGCCATTCCCACTGAACTGCACCGGAGGAAGCCCGGAAGCATCCAGTGCCCTAAAGGGAGGAAGAAATTTTCTGTGAAGTCCTTTCTCAGTGTTCTTGGTTGTTTTTCCAGCTCCAAAACTCTGTAATTGCAAAAAGCAAAGAACCTCTCACTGTGATGCCCTTTATAGCCCTTGCCAGGGCTTGTTTCCCAGGGACTGCCTTGTGTGACAGACTGTTTTGTATTCTCTTCCTTGCAGATCCTGACAAAAAGTGAGACCTAAATTTACGCCTGACTTAAAAGATGTGTTAATTTTTTTTCCTCTAAGTTGGTTGGTTTTTTGTTTTCTTTCTTCGCCCAGGGTTGTGCAAGGGAAGATGGAGGGCATTCTGCTGCCAGCAGCATCTTGCAGAGGTATTCCAGAATTAATAGAAGTACAAAAAACCTTGTAGCTTGCCAGATCTTCCTGCCAAATGCTGCTGTTACTGGCTTTACTGTTATCAGCTACTTAGATCGTCTCCTGCAGTCGGCAAAATTCAGGAGCTGTAATAACAGCTCATATTTACCTGATGCATCATCAACTCCCATAGATGAACCTCTCAGTGAGCTCAGCCGCTTGTCTAGCCTGAGCAGGAGCTCCTGTTTTGTTCAGTCTAGTGGCAGGGAAAGTTTTTTAGGGTACTGGCAGCAGTCCTTCAGTCTGACTTCATCTGTTGCTTGGGTAACAGCGGAAGACTTTCCCACTCTGGAAGTGGGAAAGCTGGTGAGTGAACAGCATGAACAAGAGGAGGGGCCTGTCTCTGCAGAATTGGGTAGTGTAAGCCTCAACAATCAAACTCTTTGGGACTCACAGTTTCTCACCTCTTCTGTGAAGGAAGGGGATAAAGAGAAGGATAATGAATCGAGTTCACAGCTTAGTCAGACTGACTGTATCTCTGCAGCTGGTAAATTGGAGAGAGTGTCCTCTTCAAACAGTGAATGTTCACATGGAAACTGTTCCAAGTTGTTACAACATCCCTTGGAATCTGAGATAAAAAACATTTACCCAAAAACTAATAGTAGAAATTATTGTTACCCAGAAGAATCCCGCAACTCCCTTGTTTGCAAGAGAGATGCCTCAGCTCCTAATCACATAAATGTAGCTGGAGTGTCTCAGATGGTCTCTATGCTTTGGGAAGAGCTCCCATTCTCGGAAAGCCTAAATCAATTGTTAGCCAGAATAGAGGAGGACAGGAGTGTTGTAACATCACCCAGCCTTGATGCAGGCAAACATGTCCATCTTGAAAGTAGCAAGTTGGGTGTAAATCTTAACAAATCGTATCCCAAGCAAGCCGCCGGTGATTTGCCTGCAGCCAGTGTCTCAGGGAGGCTCTCGCCACCAGCGGAAAACGACAGCTGGGAGAACACAGTGTTTGCTTGTCTTCAGTCAAATGCAAAACCTCCGAGTGATGTGTCACAGTGTGAGTCTTCCCCTAGTGATTTCTCTTCCACGCTCAAGGAATGTGGAGCGTCTTCGCCAGTTACGCTGGAGCCTTCTGTTTCTCAGAACGTATGTGTGCAGTCCAAAGAAGCAAATAGTAACCCTGAAAATTCATCTTGGTCTTTTATTAGGCTGCATGGAGAAACCTCCTGTTTAAAAAAGAGCAAGATGGCCACCTATGAGCATTCTGCACATGAAAGCTATTTAGCTGATTGTGAAAATAAAGAAAATTATTTTACACCAAGCCGAAAAACAGATCTTACGCTCACAGGGGCCCAGGTCTCTGATCCACCAACTCCCAACAATGCAAGAAGGCTATGTAAGAGAGAATTAAAACCACTGACAGAACTGTCAGATAATACCTTCAAAAGTGTTCGTAGGAAAGAGCTACAGTGGAACATCTTCCCTGAAGGCAGCTACAATGCTTCTGCTGATCTCTTTGATGCAAGTGTAAGAGAGGTAGCAAAACCTGTGGAATTTTTAAATAAATCATGTAATTCTTTAATACAGGAAGATACTTTGACAGAGAAGCTCACAGCTGAATCAGTGCTTTCTCCTGGAGGTGTTCCTTGTAGCAGTTCAAAACTGAGCTCATTCCTACACAGGTCCCCTCATGCTTTTAGCAAGCACAGCACACCTGTAACTTACTCCTTTTGTGTTTCAGAATGCAGTTCAGTTTGCGCTCAGGACTTTGTTCCATATTCACAGTCAACTCCTGTGACAAAACCTCTGCAGAAACTCTGGCCTGTTAGGGAAAGAAGCTCTTTTTCCATCTTCACCCCTAAAAATCCCACTAAAATCCATTCCAAATGCAAGCGGTCTAGATCTTCCTTTCAGAACACTCTGCTGCAGCAGCTTACTGGCAAGTTAGTGAAACGTGGGAGGCCAAGGAACAGAGAAGACAAAGAAAGTGGTAGCTCTGCTTCACAGCAGTTCCTTAACAGCCAGCTGCCTGCCAGCTTTGAGGAGTGGATCCCTCCATCTTCAAAGAAAGGGCAGAAACCAACTGCGTCTTTAAATGTAAAAACAGTTAGCTGGGCTGCTGACTTGGAATCCACCTGTGGGCACACTGGCAGGAACCCTATTTCTGAAAGCAGAAAGAACAGTGAAAATGATGAAAATCTCATCCAAAATGATAGAATAAGCCCTGGGGATAGAGCCAGGATTCTAACAACTCCTGTATCTGCAAGTGTCACCAAGACCTCATTTTTAAATGATAAAGTCCTGAAAACTTGTTCCCCTTCAGAAGGCAAGAATCACCTCTCATGTGGAAATCATTCAGGGGTTGTATTGGAAGGGCCAGCTGTCTGGTCTCCTGAGCTGTTCTTCCAAGCACGGACCCCATTTTCCAGGAAGCCAAAACACTAAGAAAGATACATTTCTATGCTGTGTTATTTTTAATTGTTTTTTTTTTTTAACTTTTGGGGAGGAGCCAGTGGAAGAAAAGAGCTAGTTAAATTGTTTGTACAACTGTTGGCATATGTCTTGCTAAGAGGAGTAAGGTTTCTTTTCAGACCTTTGTACTAAAGAGATGAGGGAAATCAGAACTAGCAGTTTACTATATTTTACTGAAAGTTAATTACGATGTGCAATAAACACTTTTGTAAATGTGTGAGTATTGAATAGATCTCACTTAATAAAGTGCAAGTAGGTGAAGTGCTTTAATGTTCACTGTTGTCTTTTCATCACAAGAGCAGCACTGGCATCCATGTCCACTCCGGATTCTTGCCTGATGACTGTCTGGGGAGAAGGGCCAAATTTTCATCAAAGATTCGATGGTGCCTTCTATCTGAGCCCAGATCTATCTGGGATCCTGTGACAGCCTTGGGTTGGGTGAAGGGGGCCATCCTGAGAGCTTGGTAGCAGCTCCCAGTTTTCCTATAGGCTTTTTTCAAGTTAGATTCCTAATGGCAGATTCCTGGCAGTGTCTTTCCTCTCCTTGCTTTAAGATCTCTGTATCCCCAACCCAAAACAGCTGCATTTAGGATCACTGAACAGAGAAATCTTGGATCTGCTGCTGTAAGTTGTAAGTCAGGTCCTGCAGAAGGATGTGGGAATCTGGTGGCACAGGATTTGAGCAGCCTGAAAATGCTGACATTTTGTTGTGAGTGAGTTTTTAAGGTCATAATGTGGCCTGAGTGGGTAGAGAGGGTGCACCGCCACACTTGTAGAACCAGAAACAAATCTAAAAGTACCTGCTGTGACTTTTTTTTTTCTTTTGAGGTATAAGATGAATATGCACCATTTACATTGTGACTGGTGACAGGGAGGGGTTACTTGGTTCCTTCTCAGCTGCAAGGTGGATGTTTTTATCTTCCTATGTTTGAGGCCTCATAATTTCTACAGCACCTACTTAAGCCTCTCTCTTTGTTCAGAAGAGTTTTGTGTCTCAGCATGCAAGGAACCAATTGTATCGATACCAATGTCTAAAGGACTTTCAAGTTATAAAGACAACACTTCTGCTGTAGGAAACCTGAGAGGCAGAACTTGCTGCAAGTTAGAGGAATATAGTGAGAATGAATCATTTGGTGCTGATCTTGCTCCTATGCATTTTAGTCACTATATGTTGTTGATTGTTGTTGGAGTCAGGGCTAGAAGGGTTTCTTGGGTGATTGAAAGGCTTCTCTAACCTCACAGTCCTTTGGTCCCACAATAGGTGCCTCGGTGGGGCATCCACACAGACCAGCAGGCAGGACCTTCCTAAGGCAGCCAACAGAAACCATGTTTGGGGTAGATGAAAAAATACACCTTTGGAATTTGAGCTGTAATCTGCGTGCCTTCATATATCTTCTTCAAAATAATTATGTACCTGCTCATTAATTTCAGGGAACTCAAGAATGAGGGCATTTACTCTCACCACCTTTTTCCTCATCAGCGATTTTTAGCATGGATCACCATCACAGAACATAGAGGTAAACCTTTTCAGTTTCTCTGTCTCTTGCCTAAGTTCTACACCTTCTAAATAAATGCATTTCCCTTTGAGAGATGAGAGAGAGAAGAGTATTTGGAATCAAACAAGCTTCTCCTGTGGCTGAACAGGGTATAAATGAGGTACAGCCTCTCCTGCAAAGGGTGCAGATGTGTTAAGGCTGCAGGCATTCCAGCAGGCTGACCCAGGAAAAAGTTACATGTGGTTATGCAGCAGGTCTGCACAGGTAAATTCTCTCTACAGAGAAGCTTTTCCAAGTCAGCATTGGTTGGTTTGGTTATTTTCACCCCCATCCCCCCTCTTTATTTACAGTTGAAATCTAGGCACAGGTTCAAAGACTTGCCTGACTTTGAAAGGACATGGAGCACAGCTCTGGAGATTGCTGAAAGACCTTAACCAGCAAACCACCTCTTCTTACTGTCCCTAGCAAGATACTGAAGCACACCACAAAATTTCTTCCTGGTGTTTAAGGATCCTGCAACAGCAGATGGCAGAGGAAAGAGGCGCAAGATTTCTTCTGACAGGTCCAAGCCTAGAGCCCTGCAGTCCCTGAACCTTAGACATAACCAGAAGAAAAAGGAACATCTTGTTATAGCAAAGAAAGAGACAGAAAAAGAGCAGAATTAGATATCACAATTTTTAACAATACTTAATTGATATCTTGATGATGTTTTCAACTGNGAGAATATGTTTAGGTTAGATACACAGAAAAAATTCGTCACTGTGAGGGTGGTGAGGCAGTGGCACAGGTTGCCTGGAGAAGCTGTGGATGCCCCGTGCCTGAAAGCATTCAAGGCCAGGGTGGATGCGGTTCTGAGCAACCTGGTCTGGTGGAAGGTGTCCCTGCCCATGGCAGGGGGATTGGAACAAGGCCTTTAAAGTCCCTTCCAACCCCAGACCATTCTGTGGTTCTGTGACCAAGGTAACCTGCGGAGGGAGTCACTTGCTAAGCGCAGTGCCAGTGACAGCACTGTTGCAGAACACGGCAGGGCTCTGCTGTAAAGGACACAGAGCTCCCTGTGCAAGGCTTCCTGGCACACCCAAAGGGACGGGAGGTAAGAGCAGATCCCGTATGGGCTTTGCAAGCTGCTACTGAGTTGTCCAGCTGAGCTTTAGCCCAGCAAATCAGCGCACCAAAACCACACCAGGGCTGCTTCAGTCGGGGTAGGGCAGGGCTCCAGGATGAGGCCAAGTGAAAAGGCCTGGGCTTGTGCCTGCATTTACCAAGTGCATTTACCTGTTGAAAAGATTTGATGTATTGCAAATAAAATCCTACTTGATGAACCCCTGGGGTAAGTGGAAAAGGAGTAAGAAATGTTGCCTGCCTGAAAATTATCAATCTGCATACGTAGCTTATGTAGAAGAAATGAAGGCAAAGACAGTGTTACTCACACCCAAACCACTGAGCATAGGGAAGGCAATACAGAAAAGGTTTTAATACATCATAACATTTGAAACTAGTTTTTTCTACTAAAGCACATAATAGGGTACTGCAGTTATCATTGGCTCTTTAAGCACTCTCTTGTGATAAACTGGACAGACACCCATTCTATCACCTGGAGTTAGACCTGATCCAAGTGAGACACCAGAGACTTGATGCAGCTAGCTATGAAACACTGCCAGAGCTTCTACATCATATACCTGACAGCATCTTGACATGAAATGTTTGGTCCAGCATGAGTGATTTTATTCAGCAGACAATTCATTCACATACTATGGTAAGTGATAGCTTTGGTGCAGGCTGATGTGATTGTAATTATAAGCTTGTACAAAAAGACTAAAGCTCAGCATGTTTAATTCTGAGGGTAATAAAACTCCTGAAAATGCATACTGGGTTTGTGATTGATTCCCTATGCATAGAAATTCATAAATCAAGACTAGATTTTAAATTAGGCAGGACTGTCTGTGCCATACCACTGAAATTAAAGCAGGGCACTCAGATCTCCTGTGTTTTGTGCAAGAGGACTGCACACAGAGTGAGAGCAAAAAGTATTGTTGTGTGACAGGCCCCTGACAGCAAGATGACATCTTCTGGGCAGAGCTCCCCACATGCTCGGTAGGGAGACTTTGACCATGAGGGGATGGAAGAGAGGCAGTAAAAGCTCTCTTGCTTTTGCTCCTGTAGTCACCCTCACAGTTCTTCCCCTGGGCAGCTTGTTCCTGTTTTGCAGGGAGCCTTTGTGTGCTCACATGCCTTTCACCTTCAGCAAAGCCTGGCACAGGCTGTACCCTCGCTGCTACACCTGCTGAACAAGAAGGGCACATCCCACTGGTTACACGCTCCTTGCAAGGAAGAGCTGCTGCTCTTCGCCTGCCCCTTACCTTTCCCGAGCAAGAGCTTGGTCTGCTTTCTCCAGCCTTCACCCCCAAAAGCAACACACTTGTCCTGGGTTNTTACATTTTCCATTCCAAGGGAGGCTCCTGCCTTTCTTAGCAGACACCTGTTTTTCAAACCTAGACAACACTCCAGCCCTCCTCTCTTTCAGTAAATACTCACTTCCCAAACAGTCTGAGCATCTGAGGGATGTTTCCTTCCTCTCCTTTTGCCTTGTTCCTACCTAGAAGCATACAGGGACTCTTCCCTATCCAAATACCTCTCTGTTCTCTCACTGACTCAAATTGCCAGCTTCCTGGGGAAGGAAGAGCAGATGGTCCAGGCCTCATGTCAGACATTTACCAAGGAAGGAGCTTCAAGGTCAGTGGAAGAGGCAATAAAAGACACATGGTGTCTTCAAGCTTCACAGCTCGTTTCTCCGTGTAAGTGTTAGCAGGAGTCATCTTTGATGTGGAGCAGAGCACAGGGGAGGAAACCTGATCCCCAGAATGAGTCAGGGCACAAACTTTATACATTTACCAAAAGACAAAAGGCCTAAAATGGGAGATCTTGTCCAAAAGTATTCTAGGCTTTGAGGAAGGCAGGTCATTAGGGAACTCCAGCGGAGTTCAGTGAGAAAGAAAACAGCAAGTTGAAGGCTGAACAGAAGGAATAGCATTAAAAAAAAAAAGTGACTGGGTCAAAGAATAAAAGCAACCGAAGCATCCAACCATCATCCAACATTTATCCCACACAAACCCAGCATCTTGCTAGGACAAGAGTTCAACCTGCCACAATTTTGCAAGGTCAGTGAGAGGACAGTGCCTCTGTCGAAGGCCACCCTCTAGTGCCTGATGCCGGCATTTCTTTGGCATTTCAAACCCTTGTAATTTCTCCCGCTTTGAATATTTTTTTTCTCTTCTAGTGCAAAGGGACATCGCTCCCATGGGCAGCAGCTCTATATCTGCTCTTCTTGTGAGGTCTCAGTGCTGCGAGAGCCTCAGTATGCTCAGCCCAACCAGAAAATCCTTAGCAGCCATTCATTTGCTGGTCTAATATCAAATCGTGTCAATTGAAGGCCTCGTATTTAAGGCAACTTTGCTTTGCAGTCCAAATCAAAAAAACAAACCAATCAAACACTTTAAACACCAAGTGGAAAGGATTAAACATTTATTTACATACAGATACACATGTAAGCAATTTCTAAGTATAAAAAGGACATTACAAATAAATGTGAAGCATCATACATTCATCATCCTGGTCATCCAAAACACATTCCTTTCTCAAGCCCACTATACCACACTTGACCACAAGAACTTAAAGAAGAGACAAGCCAAATGCTTCTGTCAGGGAATGATTCACAGTTTGGTGATTTGCTAACACCTATACCTTCCCCAAAGACAGCACTACCCCAGCGATGAGATCAATAATCTGACCAGCTGTAGTGCATTTTTTCCACTGAAATGGTTGTGCTTGATCAGCAAAAATCACATCCTCTCCTCATCCTTCTGGCCATGTTTAGGAATCAGGGTTCTTGCTAAAATTCTGTACATTGTGCTAAATTCACAGTTGTTGGGGAAAAGACAGCAGACCTTTATGGGGAAAAGCTCCAACACAGGAAATTCCTTTAATGCTGTGACTTCCCTGGCACAGAAATCACAAACAAAATACTGCTGTTAGTGCTTAAGCAGATTTTTAAACTACAATTCAAACTATAGTTGATGGTATAAAACATACTTTGTTCATGCTGCAAAAGAAATTACGTGCTTCAATGTTGATTCGATAGTAATCAAAGCTGAGGGTAATTCAGGTTTTCTCCTGAGGAAATGAAGATGCCTTTGTAGCATCTCTAAAAATTATCATAGCTTTCAGGAAAGAGGAAATGTTTTAGATTCAAAAGTCTAAAGGTAGTGCAGAGCATGACAAACTTGTCAGTTAGATAACATTACAAAGGGAAACAAGCCAGTAAACATAAAATTAAAATGCCTACTCAAAGTATTAATGAATTCAAATGAGAACTGGGTGAGTCTTTCTGTATAGATCAAAGGCAGTTTGAAAAAAACATCATGATCTGCAAATTCACAGAACAGCCAAATACGTGCAGCAGAACAGAGTGAAGTGGAAATAAAAGAGCAGAAAGAGCCTTGTCCCATATTGACAACTGAGTGACTGCAGCTGCTTCAGTCTCAGGGTTTTGGTGGTTTTTTTTTTTTCCTTTTGTAAACAGCTGTGGAGAATAAAATGGATGTGACATATCTGCAGTGCATCTTATTATGCTAAAAACTATGGCATATTTTAAACTACTTCCCTAATATCCAGAGATATACTTGTCACTCCAAATCAGCATAGTAACAAGCGCTGGGCTTGCTCCATACTCTCATTAGAGAGCCTTTTCTCCACTAAAATGTTGGCTTCAGAAGTTAGGTTCTCCCCCTTCAGTGCTGGCTGTGTGTGGGGGTGAGCAGTAACCCTTTCTTCCCAGCAGTCTGCAAGAGTTGAGGCAATGGCAGTGCCTGAAATCATAGCAGTTCTCTCTATCACAGACTGGGTATTTCATTCCCCCTCTATTAAAGTGTAAAAATGGCATTCCCGCTCCTCTGCTTGACCTTCTGTAAAGACTCGGCTGCTGAGACACTACGTTAACTAAAGCTCCGTGCCAGTGATGCAACCCCGGCCCTCAGAGACATTCACAGCACCCCCGTGACAGCTGCTCCTCCACACTGCCCCAAGGCTCCCTGGGTGGAGAGCAGCGCTCACCTACTCACTGGAGAGCAACTCATTCGCACCAAACTCCCATCAGTTCTTAATGTCTGAATCGCTGGTATTGGTCACATAAGAAGGGAAGCATTCCTTCCAGGGTGTCCTGGCTGGAAGGGGCTTATTGAATTATTAACTTTATGCCCATAGTGAGAAGTTCGAGATGGCACAGAAGATGAGCCTCTGAGGCTCTTCTTTCTAACTAAAGCAGGAGTCAGATCCAGTGGTTCATGCAATCAGATCATCCCTCCACAGTGCTTGAGGCATGAGCAGTAATTAGAGAAGAGCAGATTCATTGATGAGAGGTATTAGAGGAATCAAGCTTTGAAAAGTGCGGGGGTTTGCATTCATGTGACGCCAGACACTCCAGAGCCCTTGACTGCTGCCCATGAAAGCATAAGAATACTTCTAACATCCTCTCTGCCCCAGGGAACCATGCACAGCTAAACCCATGACTGATACAGGTTTTGGCCATGTCATTTTTTGCCTGAGGACCAGGCATTCAGAAAATGCTCACCAGGGGCACCACCACAGTGTACTCACAAGTGTGTGTGTCCTTTAGAATGTTATCCCAAGATCAGCAGAAGCGGAAAAAGCAAGGGTGCAAATGTAAAGCTGGCATCTGTTTTTGAGTAATACTGTAGTACTAACCAGAGCTAAAATTATCGAGCTTACTGGAAAAGGATAACTGGTTCAAAAACTGTGGTCACATCCAGCAAGTCCTAGTTGCAAGTTATTAATGTGAAAAGAGAGACAATCTCCAAGTATTGTAAACCCAGTTCCTGTTCATCCAGACAGATAAGCTGAGCTGCTGTCCCTGGATGTGCTTTTAAAACCAGTCTGATTTTTCAGTGACATTATTTACAGCCTAAATTACACTCATGACCATCTCATTTTCTGCTCGGTCTGGGTTATCTTCCCCCCATTATCCCACTGACTGTATTTGAAGGAGCAAGCTTTAGAGATGAGGATTTTTTCCCCTGGATATGTGGCTCTCACTAGGAAAGAAACAAACACCTGTGACTCACATGGCATAGTTTTTACTTCTGGTTTAAGTTACAGCTCACTTACATGAGGGGGAAGGTTGTGATGGCATCTGTGAGTGATGACAGCTGGTGATCTATCCCAACTGGATATGGTTCAGTGCAGCAAAGGCAACTTTGGGTCAGGTGGGTGAGGTGGTGAATAGAGGGGTAAGTCAGAGCAAGGCAGCGTGCTGCTTTGGGAGCCCTGCGTCATGGTCAGGATGACTACCCTGCCGTCTGTGCTCCTAGCCAAGATAAATCCTAAACTGAGGCAGATGTGAGATCAGTAACATTTATGGTACATTTCGCTACAGCTCAAGTGGATGATTGCATTTCAAAGACATCACCAGTTCCAGTCGAGGCTGCTCTGCTTAGGATGCACTACTTGCTTATAAGAAATCAAGCTATTGTCTCCTCACCATTCATCATCATAGACAGGACTGTCCCTCAAAATGATCATCCTTTGCTGCTTGCCAACAGCAGCTACAATTACTACGCACAGCAACAAGAAGATAGAACTGATGTAAGGAAAAAGGGTGATATCAAACCCCAAACTCGTTGAGATAAAGTTTATAAAAAGAGGAAGAAAAGATTTTGATTTAACAGGATTTTCACTAGTAGAATTGATTAGATTATTTCCTTTGGCTCGAGAGGGTTTTCTGGTGAGCCCTTATGTACAGAGACTTTTAAAAAAGGACAGAGTTTCCATACTTGCTCACTGGGAATTCACAAAGTATCCTCTAGAAACACCTTTTTCTAACTGAATTAACTCAAAAAGGACTTTGTTGGTAGGAGCCAATCACATAAGGATATTTGGTGCTTTGACAGTAAAAGAACGCAGAATTTCCAACTAAATTTCAAAGCAAACCCTTATGAAAGCCCAGAGCAATTAATGTCAAATCCATAGATGCAATTTTAGAAGAGGATGGGATGGAAATCCTGAGTGCATGGAACCATCTCTTCACTTTCATTTTCTACTCCAGAGAGTCATCTTTCCCTTGCACAAAGGGCTGTAGCATTCATTCTGCCCCACAGCCAGGAGAGGGTTTCTATGACAGTGTCTCCAGCCATATCTGACCCCGATGGCACCACAGGTTCCCGAAGGGCAGCATATCCTGCATGTTTGCTCAGCCTATTTCAATAGCTGGAGAATTTCACCTATTTTCCAATTGAATTCAGTCTCTGACTGCAGGAATCATGCCAGCTCAACTTTTCAGCCTGATTTACAGACAGTCCTTCATCCTGAAAAGAGAAGACAAGTGGAAAAGCAGCTGAACAAACAGCAGTCCTTAGGGATAGCAAACAAGGCAAAACCCAGTGGATTTGACGCTAACTAATTGCATCCCTTGTCGGCAAAAGCTCTGGAAAGCCTGTTGTCCCATGTGCATGCACCCTCCGTGCTTCTGCATCACTAACTTCGACCTTCCCTCTTTTCAAATCACTGTCTCCTGTGTCAGCCTCAGTCTGCTGCTGTTATTACTGATGCTGAAGGAATTCGATAGCCATTAACTGCTAAACCTAGACTAGCGGGAGCCAACTGTTACAAATACAGCCATTTCCAAAGAAACACAAACAGCACCAGCAGGCTGACAGATTTTAAGGGCTGTTTCATGTGTTCTACAGCAAAGACCAAAGTATCTAGCCTGACAATTTGTCATGTGGTTTTTATTAAATAATGATGGCAGAGCCATTGAGCATTCAGCACAAACATGTGTCTGACTGCACACTCAAACAGCTTACCTGAAGGTCAAATCAAGACTTCAGGGTTCGAGGTAGGAAGAGGCACCCAGCATACCCTTTCTTTACATAGCTCATAATTTCACTTTTCTTTGACCTGAAGGCGTTGTTTTGATTTGGGTTTTTTTCCCTTTCATGGGGGAACACAAATATGGACAGAAGGGAGCCATGGTTTGTCTCAGCAAACTCTCAGTGTCAACACCCAGTGCAAAACTTCACAGTGAGTACTTCACAGCCAGTGATCTGAAGCACTGAATGTTTGGTGGTTTATTTGAGATCAGCCTGACTGAATCAGTGGCTCCTACTGGAAATCAGAGTTTAGACCATCCAGTTTTCAGAGATGCTTTTACTAATCTCTGCAAACAGGCTTGCTAGATTAAGCAAATATCTGCAGATCATCCAGTACTGGCTCCTGCTTGGACATAATCATTGTGCTAAAAATGTCTAGAAAGGGCCTCATTACAGGACTACTACAAAAATTAACATTCCACCAGAAATAAGATTAGTCCATGGCTGTGGGTATATCGCCCTCAAAACACATTCAAATCCAGCAACCACACTAAAAGCTTGGCTCTCATAATAGTAGAGAACACTCCCAGTCAAATTTGGCCCCATTATATCAATTCTGCATGGGTTTTGGATACTTTATCCAGAAAGAAGCACAAGCTTTTACTGACAGTTCTCCCAAAAATCTAGCAAGGTATTTAGTTAGATAGCTGATTATCACATAATTGGGACTTTTTATTTTTCAAGACTCTGCAGTTGATAAAATTCCTCTTCCAGCTGAGAAGCCTGAAGCAGTGGATCAGACTGTAGAAGAGAAGATGAGCCCTTAGTGCTACAAGGAAAGTTTGGCTGTATGCACTAGATAGATATTCAGAGGTGTACAAAAGTAACTCCAGCAAAGGAGTTACTACAATAAAACATCACTTCTTCAACAAGAGGCGTGTGTGCAAACAGCAGAAGGAGAGGTGAGTCTCAAACTACAGCTTCGGTTTACGACCTTGTAAAAAGCGCTGCACGTACCACCATTGTTTCCTTTCAACTTTTTAAGTCTCCACAGAATAAACACTGAAAGGAATCAGTTCAAATTTGACTGGAGAAGTCAGGTAATTCACTTGAACATCAGCCCAACCACAGCACTCCACCCCACCACAAAAGCACATCACTGTCTGGAGATTGAGTCCTTACACAAAGATTCCCTAGCAATAAAAAGAACCAGTGCTTTGAGGTTGCTAGTAGGCAGCTAGTCTCCAAAACAGTCACCTGAAGATTAGGAAAGCACTGGGAAGATTTAGGCTTCTAGAAATCTCAAAATAAATATCCAAGAAAATCAAGTTAGCAGTTTCTGCTATTTTGACCAGCTCAGTTTGTTCAGTCATGTTAACACATTAGAGTTCCACCTCCAGAAGCGATGCAAGGAGCACTTTAAAATACATTTGTAGTAGTACACTTGGCAGGGATGAAGAGTACCTGCCCATCTTTGATCTTTCTGGAAACCAGCCCAAGTAACCCATGGGTGTTGTATTGGGCAGTCTCCTTCCTCCTTGATTAAGCTGATCAAAGAGCCCTGCCCTATTTGTTATCAATTATATGCTGACAGGTCCAGCTTCGGGGAGTAAGAACTGCTACAAATTAAATACACGTGGTATTGGTTTTTAATTTGAGTGTTACCTGCCATGGAGCACCCTGAGCCCAGCTCTAAAGAACGACCTAAGAGCTGTGCAGAAGTTGGAGCTGGGTGCTCCTCACAAGCTCAAATGAAGCTGCATTTGGCAATTTGGGGAAAGCTCAAGGAGAAAGATATCGCTCTTCAGCAGAGGCTGTATCACATGGTCCAGCACAGCAGAAGCCACCAAGTCCCACACATTTCCAAATCCTCCAGATTACAACATGAGCAGAGACTGAAAAGGACCAGAGCAGAGCAGCAGATGACGTGTTCCCCAACGTCTCACACTTACAGAAGCTCTTTGCTAAATGTTACCTAAATGACAAACAAGCTTCATACCACAACTTCTACATCTTCCTTTTACCACTAGTCATAAAAATGACCTAAAAATAGCAAGAAAATATTAAAAATGGCCATATGACAAACCAATCCCCCCTCTCTCTGACACAGAGTCAACTCCCCATTACATATCAAAGGCACAACTTGATACAGCCCAAGGAAATCTTTCTGGAAAACGAAAAAAGCATTTCAAAATGCCTCATTTTTTTAATTGCTATTTTTTTCAAGAAATACTTACTGGCAGCTTTTTATGTCAATACAAAAGCTCTGTTATAATCTTCAGTAAAAGCCAAATAATATTAAATTGATTAACTCTAAATTGCAGCATATCACAGCCATGTAATCGCCAGGAGAGGTTTATCCAGATTACCTAAACTGAACACGAACTCTTAAATATAATGGTTTATGTACGCATTCACTATCTTCTGATTTTGCTTCCATGCCAAAGTGTAAATTTGCAATGCATTGTATGGCACTAGAGGTGGATTAACATCACAAACTCCAGGGTGCTTCCACTTCAGGGGTTCTGTAGGAAGAAGCTGCCTCAGCAGTTACATGTATCAGAGTTTGGGATTAAGGGTACAAAGCATCGGGTAAATAAAATGGCTCTACAGCCCTGAACCTAAAAGCTACCCTAGCAGAGAGACCGGATGCCAAGAAGAGACCTTCAAGAACACCTTTGAGAGCAGTTCCACAAGGTGAGAGCTGGATGGGTCAGACACGGAATGACACCACTTGCAACCCATTGCTATTTTCACTTACCATCAAACAAATCCTCTACAAATTTGTACTCCTGCCTTTCAACAAGAGCTGTATCTACAAGCTTTGTTTTTCAGCCGGACGCATTGCAGGCTGCCAGTTCAGACCGTGCTTCCTTTGACCCCTTATACACAATCCACGCACACCCAAGACTTTGGTCATGTCTGGTGCACTTTTGCCAAGTCCACCAATAATCTTTCCCAAGGCTAACTTTTTACATCAGGACATGACTACTTAGAGGAGAAATGGTTAATTTATTTATTTATTTTTATTTCTGGAAAGTCTTTTCATCCTTTGTTGAATGTCAAAGAAGCACACAGTCCTTTCCCACTATGTTCAGGCCTAGAAAAAGAGGTAATGAGATTTTTTTTTATTTTTATGAACAGTTCTTATTAGTGTTTTTTCCTAACCAGTCTAAGTTACACATTCAGAAGACGGTAATGTGGTAAGATGACATTTGGCCTATGGAATATTTGCTGAACTGCTAGCACCAAAGGGAACAATTGAGCTGTATTCATGTCGTCTTCAATCTTGAAAATGTTGCTGTATGGAACTTTTTTGTTTATTCCACGTTCATGAAAGTGCCTGTAGATGAGAGACATAACACAATTTCAAACACCAGAGTCCTCCATGAAGACACAGGGGCAGACATTATGTACACATCCTAGGAGCTTGCTTGCTGACAGCCCAGGAGATTGCCAGTGCAGTCCAAAGTCAGCGTTCATTGTTGCGTTTCTTATTTTGTTTTACTTTAAAAAGGATCAAACACATTGTTTTGTAAGAGAGATTTTGATCTCTTCANTGGAAAGTCTTTTCATCCTTTGTTGAATGTCAAAGAAGCACACAGTCCTTTCCCACTATGTTCAGGCCTAGAAAAAGAGGTAATGAGATTTTTTTTTATTTTTATGAACAGTTCTTATTAGTGTTTTTTCCTAACCAGTCTAAGTTACACATTCAGAAGACGGTAATGTGGTAAGATGACATTTGGCCTATGGAATATTTGCTGAACTGCTAGCACCAAAGGGAACAATTGAGCTGTATTCATGTCGTCTTCAATCTTGAAAATGTTGCTGTATGGAACTTTTTTGTTTATTCCACGTTCATGAAAGTGCCTGTAGATGAGAGACATAACACAATTTCAAACACCAGAGTCCTCCATGAAGACACAGGGGCAGACATTATGTACACATCCTAGGAGCTTGCTTGCTGACAGCCCAGGAGATTGCCAGTGCAGTCCAAAGTCAGCGTTCATTGTTGCGTTTCTTATTTTGTTTTACTTTAAAAAGGATCAAACACATTGTTTTGTAAGAGAGATTTTGATCTCTTCAGTATCTTCAAGAAAGGCTGGTCTGCTCTCCCACAGAAGGAAACAAAACAGCACATGTTCTGCATTACATGAAGCACTTGTGCAACTCTTTCTTTTCTGACCTGCTCCACAGACTGCAAGAAAAATGAAATTTAAACCCTGTTGTATTCTGCTACATTGCCATGCAGCTGGAGCCATCAGCCTGCCATGTTTCCAGGACTGTAACCCGACTCTAAGCCAGATGGGTCAGATTGGTTGGAATTCCTTCAACGAGATAAATCCCAGCATAGAAAAAAAAAATCCATTTGGCCCATGGCAGAAGGGGCAATCACATGCCAGCTCTTTAATTAAAATTACAGCAAGTCAAGTAGCTGATACTTTTCCCCTCTCCTGGTAAGGGGGATGAGACATTGTTCACAAGGGTGTTCTGTCGTGCCTCGCTGATCAACCGGCAGGCCAAGTCCAGGAAGAGTTTTTCCACATTATCCGATTCTTTTGCTGATGTTTCCAGATAGTACATGTCCTGTGCTTCAGAAAACTCTGCAGCTCTTTGCTGGGAGACTTCCCTCTTATCAGCTAAATCAATCTTATTACCTGCATTGATAAAATATTTTAGAAAAGGAGTTAATTTGATTTCAAAACCAAGAGAAACTGAGGTCTATAAAGGATAAATAAGAGCTTGGTTCAACATATGTATGGACAGTAGTTTGGATATATAACTCCTAGTGCTTGCTCTCCCCTCCAAATAATGGATTCCCTGAAACACCCAAGTCCACTTAATATCAGCTCATTTAATGAAATATGCCCTGCGAACATCCAAGTCAGTTTGCTTCAATTTAGCACAAGTGCATCTGTTTGCTGCTATCAACCAAAATTAAAGGATTTCCATTCTAATATCTATTGAAAA
>VYZQ01039889.1:8583-21682 GCA_013400655.1 Mystacornis crossleyi
AATAGATTTGAGACATGCAATTCTGTCCAAGTTTACCTAAATTTCTCAGAGAAAAGCATGGAAAGTATCTGCACCAATACTGGCAGTGTCAGATTTTGATAAATTGTTTCTCCTTTGTGTGTGCTCACATTTTATTAAAACACATATGGAAGATAGTGAAAATATTCAGAGTAACAAAATTTCCTTTGTTGATGAATCATTGCTAGCAAAATCAAGTCTGTTATTAGCCATCAGACTCTCAATGGTGTGATGAATGCCTGGGATTTACGTGGCACTTTGCATCTTCAGAACACTGTAATTAATTATTTGTGTGCTGTGTGGCATAGTTTTCATGCAAGGCTCTTTTAGTGTCCAACTAGACATTAATTCTAACGGCTGCTTTCCCAAACTGACATAATATGGTGAAACTGCAGTCGTATCAAACATACATGAAGAAAAGATTCAAACTGAATGCTGCAGCAACAGAAAAAATGCCTTTATGTCTTTTGTTTGCTTGATGGTTTTGATTAAAACCTTTAAGAGTTCTTTAAGGTTTGGGCGTTTTTTAATAAGAAAAAGCTCCAGAGGGAGCCCATGCACCAAAGAATATATACATAAAGTATCTTCCAGACTAATAGTAAAACTGCACGAAGAAATTTCTTTAAATTGATGTTTCAAGCTTGTCATTATTAAGGATTTGTAAATTTCAACTGCATTGAATAATCCTCCAAAGAATTTTTACATAACAACATCTATTTTATTTTATTTAGTGTATCTATGANCTTCCGGCCACTCTTCCCCCCAGCCTGTAGCACCGCATTGTTTTTTTCTGACCCCTGTGCAGAACCTGGCACTTGGCCATGTTGATCCTCATACAACAGGCCTTGTCCCATTGATCCAGCCTGCCCAGATTCCTCCACAGAGTCTTCTTTCCCTCCAGCAGATCAACACTCCTGCCCAACTTGGTCTTCCCTGTGAACTTGCTGAGAGTACAGCTGATCCCCTCGTCCAGATCATGGATAAGGACATTAAACAGAACTGGCCCCAAAATGGAGCGCTAGTAAACATCACTTGTGACNTAGTGTATCTATGCCAACAAAGCCTCTTCAATGGAAACAATCTCCATTTGATATCAAAAATAATATAACTTTGCCTAATATTCAGACAAGTTCAAGATAGTCCATGGTCACTTATTCATAGAAAACAAGAGACACCTAAAGGAAATAGTATAATTACATTAAGATCATGGAATCATTTAGGTTAGAGAAGACATTTAAGATCATCGAGTCAAACCATTAATTATACATTCACAAGGCTGCCACTAAACCATGTCCCTCTGTGCCACATCCACACGTCTTTTAAATACCTCCAGCGATCATGACTCNAGGCCTTGTCCCATTGATCCAGCCTGCCCAGATTCCTCCACAGAGTCTTCTTTCCCTCCAGCAGATCAACACTCCTGCCCAACTTGGTCTTCCCTGTGAACTTGCTGAGAGTACAGCTGATCCCCTCGTCCAGATCATGGATAAGGACATTAAACAGAACTGGCCCCAAAATGGAGCGCTAGTAAACATCACTTGTGACAGACTGTCAGCTGGATTTTTTGGTCAAGGACTTAGCTTTTATAAACCATTTGCTGTCTGTCCCTGAACCCCTGGTTGTCCAGCACATGCCTTGTGATGCCACTCAAGATGATCTGTTCCATTACCTTCCCCAGAACTGGAGACTGAGCTGACAGGTGTGCAATTCCCTGGGTTCTCTTTCCAGCCCTTTTTGTAGGTGGGCATCACATTTGCTAACTACCACTCAACTGTGACCTCCCTGGTTATCCAGGACTGCTGACAAATAAAGGAAAGTGTCTCAGTGAGCACTTCTGACAACTCCCTCAGTACCTGTCTCTGGATCTCATCCTGCCCCACAGAGTCATGTGTGCCTAAGGCATGTAGTAGGTCACTGACCATTTCCCTTTGGATTATGGGAACATAATTCTGTTCCCCATCCATGTCTGCTAGCTCTGGGGACTAGATGTCCAGAACACAATTGGTCTGGATATTAAATACTGCAACAAAAGAGGCATTAAATACCTCAGCCTTTTCCTAAACCTTTGTCACTATGTGTCCCTTACATCCAATAAAGGATGAAGATTCTCCCTAGCCCTTTTTTGTTGCTAATCTAATTATAGAAACATTTCTTATTGTCTTCTACATCAGTAGCCAGATAAAGTTCTAGTTTGGCTTTGGTCCCTCTAATTTTCTCNAAACCTACTCAACTCAACTCTCTTTTTTCTCTTTTCTTTTCCTGAAAGTGAGAATGTTTGCAAAGACTAATAAGAGGATGATTATGGTGATGCAAATTGGTGGGGAGTTTTTCATGGGGAGTTTTTTTGTGGATTTTTTTTTTCCCCCCTAAGTTCGAGACAAAGCTCTCTGTTCAACCAGGATGGTCTTGTTCCACGTTGGCTCCTCTTTTGGCACACAAAGACTCCCTGTTCCTGCCCCTCTAAAATTTCCTACCTGTACTCCTTCACCCTTCAGCACTACCTCCCAAGGGACTCTGTCAAGCAGTTTCTGAGCAGGCCAAAGTCTGCCCTCTGGAAGTCCAAGGTTGCAGTTCTACTTATCCCTCTCCTTACTTCTCCAAGAATCAAAAATTCTGTCATTTAATGATCACTGTGCCCAATATGTCCTTCTACTACCATCACATCACCCACAACTCCTCTCTGTTCATACACAAGTCCAGCGGGGCACCTTCCCTACCTGGCTCCCTCACCAGCTGTGTCAGGAACCTCCTAGATTGTCTCCTCTCTGCTGTGCTGTATTTGGTAAGTTGAAGTACCCCATAAGAAAAAGGACCGGTGACTGTGAGATTTCTCCCAGCTGCTTATAGAATATTTCCTCTGCCTCTTCATCCTGGGCCGGCTGTCTGCAAAAGTCTCTCACCAGGATATCTGCCCTGGGGCCTTCCCCCTGATTCTTACCCATGAACACTAAACCTACTCAACTCAACTCTCTTTTTTCTCTTTTCTTTTCCTGAAAGTGAGAATGTTTGCAAAGACTAATAAGAGGATGATTATGGTGATGCAAAGTGGTGGGGAGTTTTTCATGGGGAGTTTTTNAATTGGTGGGGAGTTTTTCATGGGGAGTTTTTTTGTGGGGTTTTTTTTTTTGGTTCAGTGTTATGGGGGAGATAGGTTTGGTTTTTTATTTCTCCCAGACTTAGAATGAATATAAAGCAGGTTTATCTCATTGCATGTTTTCTGAAAACTGAATTTTGTAACAGTTTATAGCAGAAAAAAGAGAGAAAAAGAAGAGAGAAAGAAGAGAGAAAAAAGCTGGAGACAGTGAAAATTTGCCTCAGACTAAAACACACATCAGGGAGATAATCAGGAGGAGAAAGGTGGAGTTACTGCTTGCAGACCCCAACCTGAGCATTGCTGATCCTACTGAGATTTCTGGCTCCTCTGCTTAAAATTACCCACTATTGTTTTGGTTCAGCTATAAACTGCAAACTCTTTCAGCAATTGGACTTAAAATCTACAATCCTATACAACCAGGTTCTCTTCCCACTATTAAATGCTCTTCCAGCCTTAAACAATCCTATGGACTTCAGTTTTACAGGCATTGCAGGATATCAGCCAGCTGGGGCAATAGTAATATTGCCCCAAAACAACATGGATTTCTAAATGCTGTACTTTCGGTGAAGAACAGAAACACAAGCACATACAGATAAATGGAAACAATTCTATTGCTCTGTTTTGTTTCCCAGAGCCACTGAGAAAAAGAAAAAGCTACCTGAGTGAAGAATGGAAATATTTGCTATGTTTGACAGAGGAAGCATGATTAAAATGCACTGAAGCTGAAATAACAGCTAAATTCTATCAAGAATAACTCTCATCAACTCATATCACTAGTGCTGCATATATAATGCTGATAAAGAGTATATAAAATCCATTTCATTTCAAGGCACATCTTATAACGTGTGGCCATTACCATTAAAAAGATATCCCCCAGAACGTCTCACAAGATGAGAAGAGGCAGAATAGCATATCAATGTATCTCCAGTAACCAGAAGGTATTTAGTCCTGCCAGCAGTTCTCCAACATAACCATCATTTCTCTGCTCACTTGCACAGAAACTCTCGCAACATCTGCTCAGAATTTTTTCCCAACAAGATAGTTTTCCATGGGAAGTTACTGGCTAAAAAATGAGCTGTTCATGGCACTGTGGAAATTGCAGATAATTCCAGGCAAATTTCTCCTTGACCTCCAGCACAACAGCAGTGAGGGTTGCTTAGGTTGCCTGGATTTTTGGCTGAACAGCAGAGGGGCTGCTCTGAAGTCAGAATCAGATCTGTAGGCTTGCATGAAAACAAATTCTGCCAAGGGACTGTCTCAGAGGCACGGATCCCAGTTACCCAGGTATAGTGAGAAAACAACTGTGTGTTCCAAAGGATAAAACGTCATCACACATCTGAATCAAGGGACAGGTCAGCCAGGAAGGATTTTTCTGTTACTCCAAAATATCAGTTGTTGGGGAAAAGGAAAAAGGTTAACATGGAAAGACACATAACCAAGATGCAAAATATTTTTAAAAGTTAGATTCAATTCTTTAAAATAATGTCAAACTTTAAACATTTCATTTTGAAGTATTTGGGTTTGTTTTTTCCCCAAAACATTTCTTCTCATTTCAGAAGAAATTTTCACATCACAATAGTTTACTTTGATTTATAATGGAACGTTACATTTTACTGGAGAATTTCCCACTGGATGAATACTCATTCAGTTAAATTTGTCAGAATCCTAAAATGCCAGCTTACTCAGAACTCACTACACTGTTTTAAAAATTAACATGGCAATGGTAATTAGCACTGGTAATTGCAAAATGGCAGGAGTAATTAAACCAGCAAAGGTGTAGGCTTCATATTAGGAAATATTTTTCACCAGCAAGTCTATTATATTTTGAAATAGGTCTGCCAAGACAAGTAATAGAAGCCCCACCACTTGGATCAATTAAGTGAGACAAAACACTTGAAAATACACTGTGGCGAACAATCCCCTGCCAGCCAAGCAGATGGACAAGATGATCTTTTAGCTTCTTTACACCTCCAAAATCTGGGGAACAAACCAGCACTGCCATGGGGACCAGGGATGCCAACAGGCATACCCTGCCTTCCAGAGCTCCCGTTAGCCTATAGAGAAATCTTGAGCAGGACCAGGACTGCGCCTGTGCAGCAGCAGTTGGGGCTCCTGCAGGTGTCCAAGGGACTTCTGAACCACCTTGCTCACTTGGGACTGGCTAACAAAGTCTTGCAAGGCATAACCCAAACCAGGCTGCAAAACTCTCCCCAAAACTGGGAAAGATTCATCCAGCAGCTCTGCTGTTCCTAAGGACCAAACCAGCTGCCTGGCTCTGTCTATAGAGGCTGTAGAGGAACTATCTGATAAACAGTTTTGCAGCCAGAGGGTCAGCACGTGCTGGGTCTCACTCACCTTGTGCCTATCCAACAGGAGATGAGATCATCACCCCAATATTTTAAGCTTGAAGCAAAAAGCAGACTTCAAAGCCCCAGCCTTCAAGACTGTGATCCCTGCAGCAAGCAATACAGGATGCAAGGTCAGGCCTCTTGGGACGATTTCAGCTTTCTGTATTTCAATGCAGCAACTACCACATCATCTGCACACCTCTGCAGGTGCTGTGTGAACATCAAACAACTTTTTATGAAACTTTCCGTCTAGAATCGCTTAATCTCATAGCAACAGATTGTATTCATGTGTTTTCATAAAGGAGAGGAAATACTCTGCAATTTGATATTCCCTAAATCCATGTCATTTACATGTCTTTATTCACAGTCTACTTCTTCTCCTGATTTCTTTTCTTTTATGGCCTACACTAGTATCAATAAAAACCCTTCCCTTTGTTTATCTGTCTTCCATTCTTCCAAATGCCAGAGGAAATTTCTCAGTCAAAAAATAACCTGTTTCTTTCATTTTCTTTTTTAAATTTCTACATGATTTCTGAACACCTGCTCTTTATGTCATACTGCAAAACACTAGGCAATTAAAAACTTATAGAACCAGGGAAAAAACAAAGCTTGTCTGCGTACAGGGAATTATACATTAGACAGTAATAGCTACACTTGCAGCCACGAGTAAATTGTTAATTTATGTGTGTATTCAGTGCTAATGTACAAAAGCCAAAGATTACTGGGATTTTTATGTTTAGACTTTAAAATGAAAAAATTCAAAAGCAAAGTACCCATGGCAACCTTAATTTTATTCATCTTGCCCTGTGATGCAGCTCTTGTTCAATGATTTCACATTCCTGAGTAAACCTATATCTCTCAGATGATGTAAAGCAAGGTTAAAGAATTCTAAAAATTAATAAAGTCCTTCAGCATACTTGTAAGTGTGCTGGAGGCATTTGAATGCACATTTTGAAGAAAAAATTAACTCCCTTAATTTTTGAAAGGAAATAAATGCAAACTGCCATCAAAGTCTTTTCAGCTCATCTCTTATACTTTTAGCATATCCTTTTTCATATTTTTCTCAGTCTCTCAGTATGAGAAATAAGTAACATGTTACTCATTTTACCTTTCAGTGTTTAGTCTCTGCTTCTTTGGCTTACGGTCCAATGAGAGATGAAAAATGACATTTACCATGATTATTTGGGGGCGCTTTCCTTATTTTTCCTCACTGGAATGTTTTTATAATTATTTTTACAGACAAGTCTAATTTTGTATGATGATGTTTAAGATAAAAAGAGTCATCCTGTAAAATTTCCAGACAGTTTAGCATGTGCTTTTAGCATAACACTCTAATCAATAGGATGCTTATACTCTCATGCTGGCTGTCCAGTAAATGTGTAAATTAGCAGGTCCTCTCTCATCTTCAGAGCTCAATGTCTAATTTCATCCAAATTTATTAGACAAGGACATAAGCCTCCAATATAATTGAGTTCCTACAAGTTTAATGGAAAAATGAGCAGGCTAGAAAAAGACAGACCTGAATTAATGTGGCCAGTGACATCCCAGAAGAAGGGTAAGTGGGGCTGAGCCATCTCCCGTTCCGTGTCGCAGCAACCAGGTGGCATTAGCACACTGGATATGCAAAGCTGCAGGTCAGCCGGGGGTTGTTGCAGCAGTGGGGAAAGGAATTACCAACTGTTGTGTATTCTCTCAATGGGACCGTACTTCAGTGCTCCTGACAAGGTTTACGAGCCAGATCTCAACACCATTTTCTTCAAAAAATGCAGTGCTTCTGAGGAATGAAGGCTGTGGCCTGGAAACTTCCCACCTAAAGGGTGATTTACAGGTTGGAAGGATTCAAGCAGTCTTGCAAATAAGGGCAGAAGTAATTAGACTTTTAAAAGCAGCCAGTTAATGTACTTTTAAAAGCGGCTGCAGGGGGGCAGGTTGAGGAGCTGATGCAGCGTTCAGCCTGGCTGACACTAGTGTCAGTGGGAGGAGAACCACTGCTGAGAGCATTTTCTGCACACAGTGAACCGTTACCCAAAGGAAGGGTATTATTTTTAACAGAGACTTATTTCTTTACACTGTGAAGGTGATGCAGCTGCCTCTCATGAATACAGTGGAGTCCAGCAATGGGTTTTGGTGAGCTACATGGTGCACTGGCAAGTTTCTTGACTGTGCACATTGCCCCAAGCCAGAAGGTACCAGAGCTCCAAACCCCAGAGAACACCACTAATACCAGTCATCTCTTACAGGCAGCCTAGTTCCAGCACCCTTCACAGCATCACTTGATACTTCATGCTCTCACAGCAAAAACCCTAGTAGTTTCTGAATCAAGAAGAACCAGCTATTTTGTTTCAAGCTCAGGAAAACAAAATTGAAAGAACACGTTCAAAATCACCCCCAGAATTTCTGAAATCATGGCTTACTTCTTCTGGCTTCTCTGCACAGGCAATGCACAAGCATTAATACAAGATCCTTACCTAAAGTCATAGGAGTACCATAATCAAATGCCATTCATTCTCTCTCTTGAGCTTTCTCAAATGCAAACAAAAAAACTTCCACAAAAACAACAAAGAGCACTATCCTGTCCTTTGTATCGGACTTTAACAGAATACTCTTTTCTCTCCTCTTACTGAAAAATAAAATAATACACTATTAACTTTGGTAACAGTAAAATATACTGATGGTAAATAAAATACTCATTGCAACTTTGGCTGCAATCCAGGAATTGTAGCTGAATAGGCTTCTTTAGCCACCTGATGCTCCACAAGAATCAATCCCAGTTTGGGGTCTATAGCAGCATTGCTGCTCAAGGAGTACTTAGATGGAGTGGTTCCTTCAGAAAAAAATATCTGATACTGAAAAGTTTCTGGATGAGACCTTATGCAGACAAAGAAATTTCAGTTCTGCACGGTGTATAGACAGATCTCACCTGAATTTATACTCTGCCACTTCTGCTCTCTACAGTTTAAGCTGAAAGCTCTTTTGGTGCTGCAGGACTCTTTGAATAAACCTTATATATTAGGCAGTGAATGAGACCCTGGAATACACAAAGGGAAAACCATCCCGCTTAGCTCAGAGCCATTCAGTGATTTGGAGTTTTTATGTAGCCATGGTATTCTCCAAGAGATCTACCAGAAGAAAGCAATGCAAATTTAATTCTGCGCACTCAGCCACATTTCTCTCTCTCTTACAAACAACTACATGGGGCCAGGAATGCCTTCCCCATCCCTCACAGAGCTCTAGCTGATGCATTAGGAACAGCTATTTGCTCACTTCATGCATTAGAGGTTGGCTCCAGTGGTCCTACATAAAGGTGAAAAACGGTCTCAGGAGGTCCCATGGTATGCCTCACTAGAGAAATCAGAGTAT
This sequence comes from Mystacornis crossleyi, assembly GCA_013400655.1. Lineage (NCBI taxonomy): Eukaryota > Metazoa > Chordata > Aves > Passeriformes > Timaliidae > Mystacornis > Mystacornis crossleyi. The sequence goes on from VYZQ01039889.1 coordinate 17,404, forward strand.
GTGGGGACATGGTGCTGGATAGCAAAGCAAGAAGCACAGGAACCCTGTTCAAGGCGTGAAGGGAAGCATCTGCCCAAATTCTTTCAGCTGGGTGGTTTTCTGGGAGAGTGTAAGGCAGAGTGTGAAAGGCAGCAGCAAGAAGAAATGCAAAGAGTCAAAATCAGAATAGAAGGCAAAGTGTTAGGCTAAGCAGCATTTCAGAGTGAAACCCTCATTTCCCTTTGTGCTTTCCTCAGCCAAGGTCAGAGATTGTTCATCAGCTACACATCGTCTCAGGAAGGGGGAAGCGAGAGCTTTCTGGACATGCGATTAAAAAAAAAAAGTCAGAGTCTGTGATTCGCCAGCAAATGTCTTCTTGGTACTGACCATTAGGAGGTTTATCAGATTCAGCTCTCACAGCAACAGCACCATTCACATAAGCAGCAGTCACAATCCCGAGACGTTTTTATTCCCATCTGGAAAGGGCGATGCCCTGACAACAATGCTCTCCCGAATCAGCCTGAGAGAGGGAAGCTCATGCATCTTCTCCACTAGCACAGACTATATCTGTCCCCCAAAGCGCAGCCTCAGCAGTGAGCGTAGCTGCGGCCCGTTTCCCCAAAGCTCCGACAAGGGAAGCATTGTGTGCAAAGAGCGATGTCCTGCAGACGAGGTGGCGCTGAAGGGGGCTGCCTTGATTAAACCGGGTTGTTCTGCTCACAAGTCCTCTGTGCACGCTCTTGGTTATTGCTGTTAGAGCTGCAGCAGGGTGACATGAATTGCCTTTTATCTAATTGGAAAACACCCACAGAGTTTAGAAGTACTCATTTAGACAGGCAAATCAATAAAGGAAATGGTAAGCATGAGAATACAGTGCAACTATAGAGCCTGTGTGGGTCCTATATGCTTTTGCTTAATAAAGATTAACTCTTGCCAGTTTGCTACAATACCCAGACCTCAATAATAGCAGAACTGGTAGATTCTACGCTATAATGGCAAGGAGCAGCTTGCCCTTATGCATACACCTCAAGGCAAAAGAATAAGCCTTTTGTTAAAGAGGCTAGAAAATCAGAAGACATTGCAGTGAAGGCAGAAGAGAGGAAAAACTTCCTTTAATTGTAATAGTCATGAAGCTGGCAATCAGATTTCTCTTAAAAGGGAAAAAAAAAAGCAAAACCTGGTTTGCAAAACAAAAGCAGCAGCTGTATTTCTATAGAGGTCTGCTGCTATAAGGCACATTGCAGTGAAGGAAATGACCAGAAATGTGAGTCCAGCTTCTGAACTTTCAACTTTCCTCGTGCTTTTACTTTCACACTTATCAGTGACTGAGTAAATCCCCACCCACAGAGCGACTCAAAAAATCAGGACTATTAAGAACAATTATTTAGCTGCTAAAAAACCCTACATCTTTCAAGAAAAAGAAAGAAAAAAAAACAGCAAAAGCCCCACAATTCTTACAGTTGCTTAGTTCAGGATTAGTTTTGTTTTTCTCATTTCTCTTTGGCATTCGTTCCCCTAAATCTCCAATCACTTTAACAACAGGCTTATACTGAGTAGCTTCAGGCAGCTGAGAAAATAAAAATCCTGTTTAGCAATGTAAGTATCTCTCCTCTCACTGTTGCTTATAGGGGTTCTGTGCATAAATCACAGCATGCGCCAAAGGGAGAACAGATCTTGAAGCCCACGACTATCTTCACCCACTGCTTGATTCTCTTCTCATTTACACTAACATATTGGCCTCAGGGGGAGCTCTTCTGACATGTCTCAGTGTAAGCCAGAGGAAAAACAGGCCCCTGAGATGAGAATAGAGAATTTGGCATCTTAGTCTGCTGGCAAAGGTCAGATGCAATGTTCAGAGTAATACAGGTTGACTCATAATGGCCCCACAGAAACCAAAGGCATGGGATAGGTTAAGATTAATGTTCTAAATTCAGCCACCCTTCCCTCACCACCACCTGCTGGCCCTTCCACACGTACTTCACAAAAGTACAGACAACCTGGTATTCCCTTGCTGAGGTGACAACTGTTTAGGAAAAGATGCTGGAGGAAGTTGACAGGACTGACAATCGCCCTATGTTCAGGAAGTCTCTCTATCCTCCCTCTATGAACCACTCACTGTATGACTGAAGGTGAGTCTGCCAAGCCAATCTTTCATGGCCACTGCTCTACACAGGTCTATTGGTATTAGAAAGCTCTCCTCTGTTTCAAGAAAAAAAATTACCACCAGGATTTTAGGTAAGTTCTTTTATATATAGCAGCTGCAGTTCTTCAGTTTGTGTTTCCTTTCAAACTAACATTTTACTGATCAACATAAACCAAACAGAACCTTAAAAAAAGTATTTTCATTTGCACTTACGTTCAGTTAGAAAAGGAAATGCATAATAAAATCAATGTATCTTTTTTTATTAGATCCTTTTCCTCTTATTGACAAAGTGTATTTTAATAAGGATTTTATCTCCTCTTGCTTGATCCCACACTAAAGTCATGATCCCGTACGTTGGACATCAGTCTGTTGCCATGGAAATCATCATAATATCACCAAAAAAAGCAGTATTATGACTTCACTGCAGGATCAAGGAGAGAGAAAAAGACAGGCTGTATGGGATCAAGTCCTTAAGCAGCAATAGCCTTAGTTATTAACACAAAGAAAGAGAACAATTTTGAAAAATACATCAGAGGCAAATTCACATATGTTTTGCAAAGTTCAAAGAGTATTTTCCCTAGAAGGCAAATGCTTTTTGAGCAGTAATTTCAAAGAGATCCTAAATGCCTAGTTTCTGTTCTTCCAGTGTGTAATCCCACTCACCATTTGAAACATGCCCTTTCTGTGCATAAATTCTGGTCATTTTTCATTCCATCCCTTCCCAGTGCCACTCAGGACCTCCTTGCCAAGTTTGTGGTCCCATTTCATTAGTGAAAGGGCAGGTACTTAATTCAAATGAACTTTTTCAGCTGAACACAGTCATTTTGTTCAGGTGATCTGGGTGGTGGGACAAGGTGACATGTGCCAAATCCCACCCCAAAATGGAATTCACATGTGGCTACTGTAATGTGCAGACATGATAAGCTCTCTCTAAGCCTAAAAGTACATACTTCCAGACACTCAGTATGCCCAAGACTGCATTTTACCTCTGAAGGGGTAAAGTGAACTCTCCTGTTCATTTTCACCCTCTGCTATAGCACTTCCCTGTGCTGGTCAAGAACAGTTTCAATTCTTACCCTAGAGAGGCTTTAGGGATCCAACCAGGGAAGGCTTTCTTAGAGATGGCCAGGCCAGTTTCAACAGTTACACACAAATTCAAAGTTGCATATTTTGGTCCCTGTGCCAAATTCTGGTCAAAACAGTTAAACCTGAAGCTTCATCAAGGACTCTCCATATCCCAGAAAGGCTGTGTGAATGAATGAAAACTTAAGGAAACCTAAGAACCACTAACACCTTGAAAACTTAAATAGTTCAATGGGTCCTGCATGATGGTGGGTGCTACCATACCCTGTTGGTATAATTCCTGACAGCAGCAACTACATTTTGAGAGTAATAGCAGATACACTTTGAGAAACTCCAGAATAGAGTTGTGGCCTTAATAATTTCCTTTCAGGACATATTTTCTCTCATGAGCTCTTTTCCAGTGATCATTTTGGAAGGTTGCCTAAAGCTGAAGAAGAGAAGAGGCGCTGCTGCAGAATTCAGCTCTAGACTTTGAGCTTTAACGAGCATGACCTTCTCCCAAAACCTGCCAGGCTTGGCAGCTCTCTGAGAGTTCCTTTCCACATACCAACATCAAACAGTTTCTCTCTGAAACCCTGTCTCAGGAAGAAAATAGGATTTGCAGTGGTCACAGACAGTACAAAAGGTGCTGGAAGAAATATTAGAGAGAAAAGAAAACAATGGTTGAGATAAGACTGTTCCCTTCATGGGTTCTCTCATTTTCTGTTGGATGAAAAATTATCTTTCTTCTGAACTACAACATGCACACACCATAAACTTGTGATTGTCTATGAATTCACATGTATACAACTTGGGTTTCTCAACACTACTAAATCTTCCCAGTGAGAAAGCCTAGAGCATCTGTACTACATACCAAAAGACTATTCATTCCCATTAAAAATTCACTGGTTTTTGGCCTCCAGATGTGTTTTAAGCTGCTGTGAAGCCTCAGAATTCAGCAGATTAATGTGCTCTAAATGTCATTTGATAAAGGGCACTGCTGGCAGTGGTTCATTCACACTGCACAGATTTAATTACCTACATGAAGTACCCTCCAAGAAAAGCACTTTGCTTTTGGTTAGGAGTTTTTTTGTG